>PVIC010002202.1:0-13185 GCA_004025085.1 Thryonomys swinderianus
GGGGCTGGAACTTATGATCTTCCTGCCTCAGCCTCCCAGAGTGCTGAGATCGTAAGTGTTCAGCACTGTACCCGGCTTCCTGTTGTGTTTTTATATGAAATGTTGACTTAAAATGATGGTAGTATCGCATGCATCCATTCTCTCAAAACATGCAAACATTTAGGATCTAGCTGAGGTCCATGTTGACTCCAACCCCACACCGGCCTGTTCCTCACCCCCCGCAGTGAGTTCAGACTCCCAGGTCTTTGTTTATGCCTTTCTTTCTTCTTTTTGCTAATGTCTGTTTCCTTCCCTTTTCTCAGTTAGGCCTTTGCAAGTGTGGGCTTTTTCTGGCTGTACAAGCTGGTGCAGGCGGGCTCGGTGTGTGTGCATGGGCGGGATGTGCCCCGTGCCAGCTGTGGGTGCGGAGAGAGGACATTTGTGTTCTCACAGGGACCCCTCTGCCTGGGTTCTGCCACATCTGCTCCCCTGGCCCTGGCAGACGGGATGTTCATGAGCCCCGGCTCAGGATGCCTGCTTTCGGGTTGGCTTCTTCTGCTCCACGGAGCCGTCGTGAGCCATCTGTGGAGCCCTAGTGTGACCCTCTGCTCCCCGTCCGGCTAGCTGCTGTGGGCAGGGCTCATGCCAGGGCTTGGTTGTTGGAAGTGAGCTGCCGGGCTGTTGCTGCCCGTGGGTTTTGCGGGTGCCGGTTCTCACCTCAGCTGGACTCACGTCTGGGACCCCAGCGCAGGACCTCTGTTGCAGTTCTCAGGTGACCCCCCCCCCCAGTGGCCCAGCTCTTTACCCTGAGAGCTCAGGCAAGAGTGTGGTGATCTTGCTGTGGTTTAATTTGCATTTCCGGCTGTCCCTGCTTTTTAAGGCCTCTGCGCCCTTGAGCCAGCAGAGCCTGGGGACTTGTTTCTGGGTCCCTGTGTGTCAGTCCCGCTGGGAAAGAGATGCTTTGTGATGTCTCCATACTCACTGCCCCATAAATAAATGGCTGGTAAATGAAGCCAAAGGGGCAAAACCGAAAACCGGTTCATCCCCTCCAAAAACCCACCCCGTTCTGGTTCCCTCGAGGCCCCTGAGCGGGCGAGCGGTCAGCTGGAGCTGTGTTGTGCTGCCCGTGAGAGCAGACACCAGCACCCACGTGGTCTCCCCGGGCACCTGCTCGGCACTCGCTGGGGAAGAGGAACGCTGTGAGTCCCAGCGCAAGCGCCAGCCGGCCGTGGGGACAGCTCAGGGCTGCAGCAGCAGGCGCCCCAGGCCAGGACCTTCCGGGGTCTGCTCCTGGGAGGGGCCTCCGCCCCTTGCCTTCAGTCTCAGTTCCTTCTTTGCTGGGTCTGTAGCCAGGGCCCAGCAATGTCAAGGCTGAGCACCTACTATGTGCTAGGCGCCACCCTAAGCTGAGGCCTCAGGAGAGAGCCACACACTCCAGACCCCAGACTTCTGTCTTCATGGGGCCCACAGTGTCACGTGGGATACAGTGTGTTGGATGATGAGCAGGGGAGAGAGGTGGGGAGGGAGAGAGAGAGAGAGGAGAGAGAGAGGAGAGAGAGAGAGAGGAAAGAGAGAGAGGAGAGAGAGGAGAGAAAGCCAGGTTTTAACTGCAGAGCTCAGGGATATTCAAGGAAAAATCTGAGGAAGGGAGGGAGGGCCCTTGGGGTGGCTGGTGAAAGAGGGCACAGCAAGTGCAAAGGCCCTGAGGCCAGAACAACAAAGAGGGGAGGTGGGGGAGGGGGTTAGGAGAGGACGTCTGGAAGGTGGTGTGTGGAGGGAGTGGGGGTCCTGAGCAGAGGAGGGTTTGATCTTCCTTCCCACCCTGGCTCCCCCACAGGGGGCTCAGTGCCCTGGACGGTGGGGAAGGGGCAGACGCTGTCCCGGGGAGCAGGACAGCAGGGAGGGGAGCTGGAGCTGGTGGGGCCTGGGGAGAGGGGTCCCAGCAGGTTTCCTAGAAGGGCAGGAGGTGGGCATCTCTCAGATCTCAGCTTCTGCCTGGTCTTTGCCCGGCAGTCCCTTTGTTCTGGGCTTCTTACCATATCCTCTCTTTGTCTCAGTTTCCCCATTTTGTGGTTTTTTCCAAAAAGCATTATTGCTTTTCTTTTATAGAAGTTTTTCAAAATTTTCTTCAAGTTTTCAGAGCCTCCCCAGATGGGCAGAGGGCCGGGGGGCTGCGGAAGAGATGGCAGAGGGCCAGACGCGGGCTCCCATGCCCAGCCAGCCCCTGCCCATTTCTGCCATAGCCATCTTCCCCAGGGTGCCACAGCTCCTGAGGGTGGTTCTGACAGGCATGGTTCTGATCGGGCCCGGGAGCCTGTGGTGCTAGTGCGGCCACCTGTGCCTCTGAGCCTGACCCTGTGGAGACTGAGCACCACCTCCCAGGACCCTCCACCACCAGCCTGGCAGCTGCAGGTGTGTGCACTAGTGTGTGTGTGTGTGTGTGCGCACATGCTGAGGGTTGGGGACAGCTCACACAGATGCACAGAGACTGGAAACAACTGGGCCGAATGACACCTGGGCTGCTCCCTTCTCCAAGTGTGACAGGGAACTAGGAATAAGGGAGAAGGTCCCCGTAAGACAAGATCACCTGACCTACTCTACTGGGGGAAAAGCAGCTGCACGAAGCGCCCATTGTTCCTCTGCTTGCGCTAAAGAGCACAGAAAAGAGGAGGCATGGTGGTGCATGCCTGTGATATCAGCACTCTAGTAGGCTGAGGCAGGAGGGTGTTGAGCTGGATCCTAGCCTGGACAACTTAATGACTTAGTGGGACCCTGTTTCAAAATAAAAAATAGAGGGCCGGAGGGTTAGCTCAGTGGTTCCGGCGTCTGCCTTGCAAGCGCAAGGACCTGAGTTCGATCCCCGGTTACCACATATAATGCTGGGCATGGTGGCTCACGCCTGTCATCCCAGCACTCGGGAGGCAGAGACAGGAGGATTGCTGAGTTTGCGGCAGCTTGCCTGGGCACCATAGTGAGCTCAGGGCCAGCCTGAACTACAAAGCGAGACCCTGTCTCCAAAAAGCAAAAAAAAAAAAAAAAAAAATAGAAAAGGCTAGGGATGTAGCTTAGTGGAAAAGTCCTGTGTTCAATTCCCTGCACAAAAAAGCCCAAAACACTTGAGGAATGGGTGGCCCG
This sequence comes from Thryonomys swinderianus, assembly GCA_004025085.1. Taxonomy (NCBI): domain Eukaryota; kingdom Metazoa; phylum Chordata; class Mammalia; order Rodentia; family Thryonomyidae; genus Thryonomys; species Thryonomys swinderianus. The sequence continues at coordinate 3,115 of PVIC010002202.1, forward strand.
TGGACATTTTCTGGAACTCTCCAGAAATTGAAGCCGGGTGCCCCGTGCAGAGGGACACGGGGTGGGGGGCAGAGTGGAAGGAAGGCCCCCCACACTGTCTTGGGTCTGAGTCCCTGCCTGAGTCCTGCGGTTGCATTTGGGCTTCAACTGTCTGAGCCTCTGTCTCTCCATGAGAAAAGGGGCCGTGATGTTCCCAGCGTGGGGCTGGGCAGCGGGGAGCTCCTCGCCCGCTGCTCTTGCCTCTGCTTCCGGTTCCCAGGAGGCTCCTGCTCAGGTGGTCTTCCAAGGAGTCCCAGCTGGCCCGAGGCGTGGGTCTTGGCTAGGGGATGGTGGGGCCACGGTGGGGTTATTTCCTCTCTGCCTGGCCCTCGCCCCCTGTCCCTCAGGGTGGAGTGGAAGAGCACCCTGCCCAGACTGCAAGTCTCTGGGGACCAGGCAGAGGGGAGATGGACACGACAGGGGTGAGGCGAGGAAGGGAGGACAGAAAGGGACAGTCCAGTGCCACCAGGAGCAAGGGCTGGAGGAGCTGGGGTGGGCTGGCAAGGCTGGGCGGCCCCCAGGGGTGGCGGCTGGGGGAAGGGGTGCAGGGTCCGGGTGCTTCAGGGATGGAGTCAGACTTGCGGTCTGGAGAATCTGCTCAGCACCCCTTCTGTTCTAACCGGGTCCAGTGGTTCTGGGACTGGGGCAGGCCCTGCTTCTTGCCCCTTGGGCCTCCCTAGGGGTGGGAACCTGGCAGAGCTCCCCAGGGGCCCCTCTCCAAGCAGAGCTGGGAAGGCTGCAGTGAAACCCAGCTAATTAGGGCTCAGAACTGAGATAATCGCAGCCTGGAATGTTCCCTGGGAGGTCCAGGTGGGGGCGGGCAGCGGCCTTGAGGGTGCCTGGGATGGGCCCTGCAGGCCTGCGACTCCCAGAACTCCGGGGATTGGAAGCAGGAAGGCCAGGGAGGCCAGACCTTCGGGTCTCAGGCCCCTGCAGGCCATCCAGCACAGCAGCCAAGGGGAGGCCCTGGGCTCTGTTCTGATCATGTTCACCTGATCCCTGCCTAGAGCCTTTCATGGCTCCGGATGGGCCGTAACTGAAATCCAGGCTCCTTTCCTCAGCCCAGAGGGCCTGGTGATCTGCTTTGGCTCCATCCTCACGGCTCTGCCTTCCCTTTCTGCCCTCTTCCCTGGCTGATTTCTGCTTGTGAACATTCCATCCGTGACCTACCCCAGGACCTTTGCATATGCTGTGTGTCTCCTCCTCTGCATTTCCCCCTACTCTTGACTCATGTATTCTTTTTTTTTTTTTTTTTGAGACAGGGTCTCGCTTTGTAGTTCAGGCTGGCTCTGAGCTCACAATGTAGCCCAGGCAAGCCTGGAACTCAGCAAACCTCCTGCCTCTGCCTCCCAAGTGCTGGGATTACAGGCATGAGCCACCACACCTGGCACTGTGGTATGTGGTATTGATTGTTGATGGGCGTGAGTCTCCACGCCCAGCATTGTATGTGGTTACCGGGGATCGAACTCAGGACCTTGCACTTGCAAGGCAGGCGCCGGAACCACTGAGCTAATCCTCTGGCCCAGACTCATGTATTCCTTAGCCTCAGTTCAAAGGCACCTCCAAGGCAGGCTCTGACTCCTGCCTGGTCTCCTCCTTCCGGCTCTGCACTCAGTTCCCCTGGTGACATTCCTCACCTGTGCCGGCCTCCTGCTCTGTGCTGGGACCCGCACAGGAAGGCCCTGCCCCAGTGCACCATGGGCCGTCCAGGAGTGCTCGGTGCTTTTCCCTCCTGTGTCCCCTCTTCCTTCCCTTCCAGCCCCACAAGATCCAGCCTGTGTGTCTTTGGCCTCCGAGGGCTTCCCTGGCTGCGGTGCTGTAACAAATCGGGAATCTGTTGTGATTATCTTCTGGCGGGGCGGCCACCCCGTCGGGGCCTCAGGTGACCCTGTGCCTCTTGCCTCCCGCCAGATGACAGCACAGGCTGGAGTGGCTCTGCCTCAGCCACAGGTGCGCATGCGGGGCCACATGGGGCCCTAGTCAAGCCCCTGTCCCTCTGGGTCTTTGGTCACTCACAGAGGTGTCACCCTGCAGGAAAGAGCCAAGAACAGGGTGGAAACAGGGTCTGTGGCCGGGGACCTTCGAGGAATAGCAACACCATTCTCGAGGAGGCTGGCAGGAGACAGTGGCTGAGCACACAGGACAGGATTCCCAGGTGTCCCCAAACAGGGGTGGGGAAGGGTTTCGGGAGACGTCCCTCCCCCACACCCCTGAACACACGTGGGCCCCCTCAGGCAGGGGCAGGCGAGGGCTCGAGCCATTTCTAGGGCCCTGATCCCACCGGAGCTCAGCTTTCTTGCTGTGAAGCAGGGACCAGAAACGTGTCTGCCCCTTGATATGCTCATGGGGCGGCCATCCCTAGCCGCCTCGGTCATCCCTTCCTGAGCTCCTGCCTTGGCCGCCGCCCACCCTCTGCTTCCCACCCCACGCTGCTCCGGCCCGGTGACTGGCCCGAGCGAGCTGCAGCCCCCACCGGGCTCCTCTCCATGTGCTGCCTACAGCTCGGGACACACCCTGCCTGCTCCGCAGCCCCCGGCTCCCACTGCTCAGGGTAAAGGTGGGCCTCCTTGTGACCTGCTGCTGCTTCATCATGGCTAGACCCTCTCCTTTCCTCTTCTCTCTTTTCTGGTCCCCTCTCTTCCTCCTCTCCAGCCACCCCCATCCCAGGACCTTTGCACCTGCCGCTTTCTGCATAGAAATGCTGTCTTCTCCAATCAGATCTCGGGTGCCCAGGTCCCAAGTCAGAGGAAACTCCTGGGTGAATTCTTCAGGGACTGCCCAGCCCTCTTTCCTGCACTCTATGCCACCTCGTAGCTGCCCCACTAGCTCTTCTGTGTTCCCGGCTGGAACCACTTTCGGGAGAACAGGAGCCTCTGCCTAGAAGTCTTGTCCTGCCCTATCCGCAGGGGGACACAGTGGGTGCTGAGGATGTCGGAGCAGAAGCTCGGCCCAGGGCCCCGGGCACCTTGGTGTGCACCACAGTCTGCTCCTAGGCCCTGCAGACCCTCCGCGGCTGTGAGGTGTGGGCGTGGCTGGCCTGCTCCGCTCTCCTCTCCTTCCTCCTAAGCACGCTCTTGGGGTGTGTGCGTCCTGGCCCCGTGGGAAGCTCTGCTGCCGGGAACCCTCAGCCAAGACAGCCCTGGAAAGCTCCTTACCTGCCTGTCCCCTTTCCCGTTTGTGAGCACCGTGTCCTCCTGCAGCCCTCTGTGGCCTGTCCTACGTGTGCCCGAAGGGCTGGGCAGTGGGAGGAGGAGAGGCCGGGCAGCTGGTGCACTGACCACAGCCCCGAGAGTCAACAGTGGCTTCTGCTCACAGTCGTGGCCACTGGGGTTTGCGTATTCCTCAGCTTGTCATTTTTGCTTCCAGATAAGCCCAGGCCCTTCCTGCCGATGGGGCATAGGGCTTGGTGGGACAGGTCTGGGTCCAAGGCCCTTCCCCAACCCTGAGAGGCGGGGGTACCTGAGCAGTCATGTTCTTCTTTCTAAGCTTCAGTTTACCTATTTGTGAAACGGACAGTTTAAGGGGAGATGAGTGGGTTAATTGAGATGAGAAATGGAAGATGCTTGGCCTAGGCCAGGTATATAGCCAGGGCTCCTGAAATGCTAACTGAGATGTTAGGTACCAGTTTGTCAGCAGTTTTTAAGCATGATCTTTAATTGCTCTCCTTTTTTGGGCAAATGGGCCGAAGTCCAGTGAGGGGCAGCACGTTGCCCAAGGTCACCTGCCAAGTGGAGGAGCTGAGACTCAAAGGCCTCTGTGCCACCTTGGAGGGCGGTTGGGACTCAACCCTTCACAGGTAGGAAGATGCCTAGCCGGGCCTGGTAGGGCATTAGCCATGATCACCCGGGGTAGCAGTTGCAAAATCCCTCTGCGTTTGCCCGTCGATAAAGGGATCCATTGCAAAACACATCGGAGAAATTATTAAGTGTTGTGTCATCCTGCGGCCGGCCAGGCTCTAGGCGCCCCTTTCCTGCCCGGAGGCCTGGGTGGGGCCCGTCCTCAGTCCCCCTTCGGGGTCCTGACCAGGAGGAGAGGCTGCCTGGTCAGCAGGGAGTCCAGCGTGGGGGAGGACAGCCCCAGCGCGGGGTCCCCCACAGCCCTCAGCTCTTGGGAAGTGGTGGTCACATCCTGCCAGGTGCTCGGCCAGTCTCAGGGGTCCCTCGCTCATCCATTCACGGGCAGGACATCGGCAGCTCCTTGTAGAATGAATCTCGCCTTCCAGGTCGCATCCGGGTTCCAGACGCCAGCCTCCCTCTCCCGCTGGTTTCACGGCTCCCAACTCCCTTCCTCACCGTTCACACACAGTTATGGCAGCCTGTTCGGACCTGCGTCAGATTCTGTCCCTCTTCTGTCTAGAACCTTCCTTGGCTTCTGCCTCAGAGGGAACTCAAAGTGTTTCTGAGGCCACAGGGCCCTTCCTGTCTGGGTCCCATACCCCTTCTGGCTCCCTCCGCTGTTCTGTCTCGCTCACTCACTTCGCTCCAGCCAAGCCAGGCTGTGTGCTATTGCCTAACACACTTGGAATGATCTGACCCCAGGCCCTTTGCATTTGCTGTTCCCGCTGCCTGGATGAGCTCTTTATCAGCTCACTTACCCAGCTGGGTTTGCCACTCTTCAGTCTCCTCTCGGCGGCACCCTTCTGGGGAGTGTCTGACGTTTCCCTGCTACAGTGTCACTTCCACCCTCACCACAACCATCATATTATGCTCTGCTTTTCAAATGTATTTAATGTCCCTCTCCCTCCTTGGAATGTCAGCTTCCTCAGTCTGTTTTGTTCATGACATGCCCTGGACATCCTGCACTGGGCCTTCCACAGGGATCTGTTGAATCTGTGTCTGGGGAGACAGGAGGGGCAGCAGTCAGTCGCCATCCCCCTCAGCAAACATCACGAGTCCCTGTCCCGGCTGGTGCTCGGGGACAGAAGCCCGAGCAGACTCCACCCCCTCCAGGTGCAGGTGGACACGGCCTCCCTGGCGTCCCTCCGTGTGGCCTGGCTGCCAGCCCCACCCGGCCCTCCACCCCGCTCTCTCCTCACTTCCCCCAACCTCACTTGTTCTGTTTGTTTCCGGATTTATTGGCCCTCCTCCCCCAGACCGCGCACTCGGGAGCCCAGGGCCTCGCCTGCCCTGGCCTCGCTGCTGTCCCGCAGTGGCCGCGCAGGGCCTGGCCCCCTGCGAGATGCGTTCAGCGACAGCCTGAGCAAGGTGTGGGGCTGGTGCTGGTCGGGAGGGGCCGCGGCTGGCGCGCTGTGCCTGGACTTGCACAGTCAGGGAGAGAAGGGGGCCGCTCGGCCTTCATGACGACACGTCCCATAATGACACGGTGTTATAATAGGCACACAAAGTGTACTAATCTGATATTATATCTGGGCTTTTGACAATAGATACAATCAGCCAGCCGCAGTTTGCTAACTCATTCTCCACCTATCTCCACGCTCCGCCTAGATTCTTATCGGCTTCCTTAATTAAGTGGAAAGCAAAGCTCTGCTGGCCAGGCCCACAGCCCCGCTCTGCTCTGACGAGTCCTGCCCGGCCCTCTCTAAGCCAGGATAATAGCTACTCCCACACAGGACGACGCAGGAGCTGCCCGCACCATCTCAGGACCCTGTTCCAGCCCTCTACAGCCTAGGCAGCCACAAATCCAGCCACTGAGGGCTCCCACGGGTGGCCCGTGGATCAGGCTGGGCTTAAGATGCATTGGGTTTGGTGTGCAGCATGCTGTGGGTGAAAGTTAAAATGCATCGCCAATACCGGAAATTAGGATGTTATAAACAAACATCCAGGTTTCTGGTTTCTCTTGAGGAACGGGTAGATGCAGGAACTTGGGCTTCCTGTCCCGAGTGCTGGGGCTGAGGAGCCGGTGTCCCCACTAGATGGGACATGATTACAGTCGCCTGCCACTGCTTTACTCGAATCTCTCGGCCTGGTGCCTGCTGAGTTCAGTTTGCCATTAGCAAGATGGGCAAGTGAGGCTCAGAACAGGTGAGTGTCCTCACTGGTGCTGAATAAATAGCAAGCCTACAACTCGGGTCAGTCATTCTACAAGTCTTTACCAAGCACCCTGGATGCGGGCACTGGAGACAGAGCGAGGCCATGGCAGACAGAGCCCCCTTCCTCCAGAGCTGCCAGCCTCCATCTCCACAGCCAGACTGTCACCCTCATGGCTTGGCGAGTGCCTGGAGAAAGCTTCTTTCTGATGCTGCTGAGGTAGCCACAGGCAGGTTCCTATAGTGCTGGGCCCCATCTGTATGGAAGTGGGTTCCCAAGGGTGCAGGGGTTTGGAAGCAGCTGTGTTGGAAGGAAGACAATAGTTCCCATGTCAGAGGTGTCCCTGGCCCCAACCTGGCTCCCGGGGAGGCCTGACAGGGTGAAGTGGGAGTGAGATGTGGGGGCAGAGGCTCCATGGCTTCGGTGGGACAGAGTACGAGGCCTCTCCTTTCCTGTGTGAAGGCTTCTCCCCAGGCCTCCTCTTCTAACAAAAGTCGTATTGGATCTAGATGGTGAAATACTCACACTGCCCACTTGCTATCTAGGAAGGAGGGCTTTGCTCAGCCTGCCTGTGAAAAAAGGCCTTGCCTTTCGCCTCTGCACTCCACAGCACCACCTCTGGTCTGGAGGAAGTACTGCACCCTAGAAGCCCCCCCCCCCCCCCCCCCCCCCCCCCCCCCCCCCCCCCCCCCCCCCCCCCCCCCCCCCCCCCCCCCCCCATCGGCCCCCAGCTTGGGTCACACTGACCCCAAAGGGCCGCGGCTGAGCAGCTGAAGAGCGCGAAGCAGCCTGCACACTCTGCTGCTGGCTCCCACTGACGCGAGAAGGGAATGAATAACAGTCTCAGCCATCATGTGCGTTTGCTAAAAATAAACCTGACATACTTTTGTGTTGGGAAACAATGTGGATTCCAAACATTCTCAAAGGGCAGAGAGGGGAAAAAAGGAAGACTGGAAATCAAGTTTTTGAGCTTAGTAATTAATTAGCGCCTGTAAACAAGTGATTCATGTTCTTCCTTAGCTGATTTTCTTTCCATTTTGTGTGGATTTTTGCAGGGACTGAGGGAAGGAGGCCAGGAGAGCCAAGCTGGTAGCTGGAGGGGACTGGATGAGATGGGACCATCCTGAGGAGGATGAGAGGCAACCTTCGGGTGGGTTTCAGCGTGTGGGCAGCCCTGAGAGCTGGGGTCTGGGTATACCTGAGGGGTGGCGAGGAGGCCATGCACACGGTGTGGAGGAACAAGCGTGAGGTCAGAGAGGTGCCAGGACCTGGGCCACACAGAGCACTGGGGGCTGGATTAAGGCATTTTCCATGATCCTGAAGACAACAGGAGGTTGGGAGGGTTTGGGGCAGGGAAGGAAAATCATCCGACTTGTACAATGGTGTCATTTAAAGAATGGGTAATGAGGAAAATCTATTCTGGATGTTGTCTGTTATTTGGATGCATCTGGATTGAGATTTCCAAAACAAATGATTATCCAGTGGTTGCGTTTCTTAGGGGTTTGCATTTTCAGAGCCAATCTCCTCCCTGCAGAACATCAGCCCTGTAACCGGAGGGACCTTGAGAGTTCTGTTTACTTCTGTGTCCCAATGCCCAGGCCACAGCTAGGCACACAGTAGGACCTCAGCTCATGTTTGCCAAATGATGGAGCACTTTCCACAAGGTCACGGTTTGTTCCATTTTATAGGAGACAGAGGTCTCTCGGGGCCAGCCTCGAGTGGTCCCAGAGAGGTAGGTTTGGCTTCATTCAGATTAAAGAGAAGATTTTCAGCTGGAAAAATCTATTCTCTAAGGGAGTGAGCGTCCCAGCCCTGGGAGCATACAAGCAGGACTTGCACTATTAGCCCCGTGCTCGCCCTCTCTGGGCTGAGGTGGGCTTTGTGCTGGCTGCAGATTCCATGCAGCCACCTGTGAGTTTGTGTATTGCTATACCTGTCTTGTGTAAAGAAACCAAGGCCCAGGGGGAGTGGCGTGATAAAGGCCACACACTTCCAAGGTGGGGAGCCTGACCTGGAAGCCCAGTGTGTGTTCTTAACCCTTTCTCCGAGCCATAGACGTTGGTTTGAACGCCAGCTCCACCACTTAGATGTTGTGTGACCCGGGATAAGACGCTTTGCCTTTGGGGGCCTCACTGTCTGCTTCTTTACATGGGGATATGGACGCCTGTCTTGTAGGGTTGCTGGGGGAGCTGAGGAAATCTGAGCTGGTATCAGGTACTTGCAATGTTCACACCTTCCTCCCAGCTGAGGCTCTTCCAAGCACTCCCTGACAGCACCCCCAGCTGTTGGCCCCTCGGCTGGCAGCTCCTCAACTGGCAGCTCTTGGGCATCCCTTCCGGTGGCTTCTGTCGCCCACTTTGTGTTGATTCACCCAGGCCTTGTGCATCTTGCACTCTGCCTGTGTTTTCTTCCTTCTTTTCTCGGTAAAACCGCTGTCTCCTCTGATTGCCAAAGCAGCCTTTGGGAAACAGGGGCAGAGGGGGACCCCATCGTCCCACGGAACTGTTGCCATCGCTTCCGCACCCCTGCCGCCCTCCCCATGCAGACTGAGGTCACTGGACACAAGACCAGGGTGTCATCGAGGGGCAGGCAGGCTCTGCTCAGGTCCCCTCGGGGGCCACACTGATGGGTGACCAGGACAGTTCACACAGAAGCCCCTAGGAAGGCTGACACTTGCAGCTGGCGGGGAGCAAAGGTGTAGGAAGGCCCTTGGGTGCTGAGGGGCTGTGCAGGGGCCAGGGTGGTGGGGGTGGGGCTGGGGGTCATCACAGAGGAGCTGGGGTGGAGCTGGGTGTGGCAGGATGGCTCATCCCTGCTCTGTGAACAGACTCCAGCTCATGTCCCACTCTGAGCCTCAGTTCCTCATTTGGAAAACGAGGCTGACATTAAATCTCTTTCACAGGTGACACTAGGTTAGAAGATGCAGATAAAGGGACCGGAGCAGGGATGGTGTGCAGCCCATGTGGAAGGTGACAGCTACTGTGCATTCTGACCATCGGTGGAGTGAAAAGCACAGGAATCTGAGCTTTGGGTAGATGCAGTGTGATCTCAGCTTCCCGCCTCCCTATGGCCTGCAGCAGCCCCGCTGCTCTGAGCCTCGGTCTCCTCTCCTGGGCATGGAGCTGTGTATTTCTGGAGCTCAGCAGGGAGGATGAAACATGTGAGTCCACATCAGGTGCCCAGCCCGGTGCTCGGCACACAGTAAGCACGAAGTGCTCATGGCCTCCACAGGCCCCATGGCCCGGTGCTTTAGAGCTGAGCTGTGTCAGGCTGACTTGGGCCTGAGCCTGGCACTGCTGTGAGCCACAGTGGGACTGGGTAGGACTGTGGGGCACAAGTGCCCAGTTTGGTCTCTGGCATTAGCAGGTGCTTGGTTACTGGAATCTTTGGGTCCTGGTGACCAAAGTAAGGTTATCTCTATATCTCAGGTGGGAAGGAAGTGGGGTGGAGATGGTTTAACTTTTACATGGTGAGGAGACTGCCTCAGAGAGGCAAGCTCCCTAGCATGGGCCACCTGGGCCTGTAGCTCTGGGACCCAGCCCCCCCAAAGGGGGATTTTCGATGTATACATTTGGTTGATAATGTTTTTGAGAGCCCCAGAACAGCCTTTAGTGGCTGTAAGAAGTAGGCAACAAGCAGGGAAAATAGCAATGCTTTCTCAAAGGTTCTGGGGCTCCGCTATGTACTTAGGGCCCTGTTCCAGGCTGGGCACCTGGAAGTGGTTATGTATGTGTGGGGCTGATGTGGCTGTCTTTGGTGGGGGCAACCCCACCAGACCCAGGCTAGATCTTTCTCCCTTCACTCAGCCGAACCTGTAGCATTCTGCCTAGTATTTTGTTGTTACTACGGTACTTGGGGATATTTTTCCAACTTCTCAGACTCCAAATATCCTTCCTATATGTACAGAGTTCTTTGCTGTGTGAGGCAGATATTCTGCCTCTTATAAAAGTGGCTGAGAGGAATGGAGACATCTGGAGGATATACTAATAAGTGAAATCAATAGGTCACAGATAGACAATTCCCGGATCTTCTCTTTGGCATGAAA
>PVIC010002202.1:13285-80330 GCA_004025085.1 Thryonomys swinderianus
AAAAAAAAAGTGGCTGAGAGGGCCAGGGATTTAGCTCAGTGGTTCTGGTGCCTGCCTCACAAGCTCTGGGTCCAGAGTTTGATCCTTAGCACTATCTCCAAAGAAGTGGCTCAGAATATGAGCCACTCTATCTTGACTCCCTTGCAGCTAGAGTAGACACATGACTTGACTTGGCCAATCAGATGTACCGTCCTGGATCTACAGGGCATCTCTTGTGGTATGACCCTTCCTTGCTCAGAATCCTCCTATAGCTCTTTATTGCCCTCACAATGACACCCAAACTCTTCTCCAGGTTCCCCAATGTTCAACATGATGGAGTCTGACTGGCCTCACCTCTGTCCTCCTTTCCTGGTCCCTCTAGCCCCATGGGCCTCTGGTGGTTAAACTTAGCCCACTGATGTGTTCATACCTGCCTGGAACTGTGTGCTTGCTGGCCCTCCTTTTATGTCCTTGTGTCACAGGAGAAGTAAAAGGGCTGGGAGAAGGGAACAGGACTGAAACCGAGTGGGTCTGGGCTTGCTGTAGTCCTCGCCACAAGCCTCTTCCTCCAGGATGGTGAACTAGATCCTGGTCCAGGAGGAGCCCAAACCCTGGCTAAGGTCAGCCTTACCTAATGCACTTGAGGGCAATCATGTGCAGGTGTGTGTGTGTGCACGCGCGTGCGTGTGTGTGCCCACACGTGTGTGCATGCACATATGCACATGTTTGCTGATGTCACCCCAAGTGGGTAGAAACCAACTCTCTTGATGTCTTTCTTTATAAAGGCAAAGGCATTCATAGAAAACAATCAGATAAACTGCCTATCTGTAGCTCTAATATTTTATAGGGGGCAATTAGAAAAAATGTTTAAAAATCCTCTGGAGGGGGTAATAAAAATGTTGAGAAACATTTTTTTTTTCTGCTTTTGCGAGACCATGGTTGAACCTAGGGCCTGACTCTTGCTCCACAGGGCTGCATTCTCAGCCCCAGGAATATTTGCTTTGATTCCGTATAAATTCATTTTAACTTCTCAACTCAGCTCAGCGAGACTCACTCATGGACCGATGTTTAACGCAGCTCCCTCTGTCCACCGCCTGGCTCAGCTGACTTTCATGCACAGGACTCTGGCTCTGTGACCTCAGCCCCGCACAGCTCCCAGCTCCGTTCTGTGTGTGAACCGAACTCGCTGGGTGGAACTCTGCTCCCCTCCCCCTCCCCGCAGATTCCTTTACCTCAGTTCAACTCCAGTGAATTTTCCTCACCTCAGCTCGCCTCAATTCCACCCACTTCCACTCAACTCCAGCTGGTACTGCCCTGTCTGCGGCTCTGCTCAGCGGCTCCACCCGCTCTCCTCAGCTCACCCTGTCGTCTGAACTCAGCCTAACTCGACGTGCTTGCCTGGTACCCCAACTAGACCCCATCTCCCACCTTAGCTCGCTTTGAAGCCTGGCCCTCCCACACCCTCCAGGCCTGTGGAAGAGAGATCTTCCCGTCTGGCCCCAGTGTCCTGTCTGGCTGGGGCGCTGACAGTCTTCCGGCAGGGACTTCCTGTGAGGTAAGGGCGTGGGGTAGAGGCAGTGTAGCGGCAAGGCTGAGGCCTGGACATTGCTCCTGCGGGGGTGCAGACTGGGGGATGAGGGACAGGCCTGGGAGGCCGAGGGTGCTCAGACCCTTGGGTGGACGGCAGTGGGAACTCAGCACTAAAAGTGAGCAGGGATCGAGCACGAGCTGTGGACCAGGCCTTGTTTTCTTGCTTTTGTGTCTTCACTAATTTAATACCGAGAACAACTTCATGAGGGAAGTAGTGCTATCTATGGGTTGGGTTTTGTAGACGAAGAACTGAGGCCCAGAAAAATGGAGACGTTTGCCCAGCGCACACAGTTCTTCAGGGCAGAGCTGGGGTCCGGACTTAAGCCCGGCTTCAGAGGCTTCCGGAGCAGCTGCTCGCTCTTCCAAATCCCTGAGGCAGGGGCTCCCGTGGCTGCTCCACCCGGGCCCCTCGCAGGCAGAGAGGCTGTCTCCTTCCCCAGGAGGGGCCAAGCTCTGAGGCTACCTAGCTGGGGAGTTGGGAGCCCCGAGGAGGACAGTTCCCTCCACACAGGTCAGAGGGCTTTGCCAGGCTCTTCTGCCCCCGGCATTATTTCTTCTTCCTCATCTTCTCCTTTCCTTCTTTTGCAGCGCTGGGGACGGAACCTGGGCCCTCTTGCCAGCAAGGCTCCCTGCTGAGCCACACCCCCGCCCTGGCATTTCAGTTCTGCTGTGCGTGGTGCAGGCCTTGGGCTGACACTGGGGAGATGTGACTTTCTTTCTCCCCTGCTGCCCTTGGTCCTGAGGAGGCATCATGGACTTCTTGCTACCGCCCAGAAACCTTGCTTGGCCCGGCACCCCCACTTTCCCCTGCCTCTCTCTTTCTTGCCCTCTGAGCAGCCTCCTCTGGCATTCCAGTTCCCTACCCCAGGCCCTTTGCACACACATCGCCTCTTCCGGGAACAGTCTTCCAGGGGTGGCTGCATCTCACCCTCTGGCTCTCGGGGTGACTCTCACCCTCACCTCTTTTATTTTGGTACCGAGCAACAAACTTGGGACCCAGTCCTTGTGAGGCACATGCCAGAACCACTGAGCTAAATCTCTGGCCCATTCCCTTACCTCTTCTGAGCGGCCGTCTTTGGGTCCCTGAGCAAAACTTCTCAGATTCTTCCCTTTCATATTACCTGGTAGTTTTTGTTTGCTTGTTTGTTTTAAACCTTCTGCTTTCTTGTGGACTTTTCCTGTTTAATATCTACCTCTCCCAAGGGACTGGACTCCTGCAGGCAGAGACTGCATATCTTATTCTCTATTGCATCTGGTTGCCTGGCACATAGTAGGTGCTCAATAAATACTTGTGGAATGAATAAATAATACATGAATGAGCCAAGAAACTGACAGAAGAAACTTGAGAATTTAGGATGCAGGAGGAGGCATAGACAGCTCAGTGTGCAGCTCCTCTCTCAGGGTCCTGGGCCCTGAACGGGGCCCTGCTGGGCAGGCAGGTGGGGGCTGGAGGTAGGGCTGGGTGAGGCCTCCTTGTTCCCCACTGTTTTCATCCTCAGTAATTATGGGCTCAGACACTCCTCGATGCCTTCCCAGAATAATAGCTGGGCCTGTTATCAGCGGCATCTCTGGGACCTTCTCACAAACAGTCATTAATCAAGTCTTGCTGCTACCCTGCCCTCCCTCCCTTCCTGGAAACTGAGGCACAGAGGCGAGGCCACGTTCTCAGGGCCACACAGCCCCTGTTAGAGGATGGGCTCATTTTGCCCCAAGCCTTCTGGTGTGGGAGGGAGCTTTCCTATAGCATGTGCTTTCCTAGAGCGCATGGGGAGGGCTCTGAGCCTGCCGTGCCCCCAGTTTTGTGCCCCCAGCCTTCTTGAAGCCCCAGGGGCCTTCCAAGGTGGCCTCTTAATCATTGCTGGATAATTAAGGAGGTTAAACAACTCCGAAGGGCCCATGCGGGCCTGCCCTGGACAGGCGCAGGCGGGGGCTGTACTCCAGAGCAAGGCCCCTGGTGCCCAGTGGGGTGTGCCCTGCCTGGGCCTCTTTGTGCCCACCCGGGGGCCTGGGGTCTCTGGGAAGGGGCGGCGGGCTGGTTGGGAGCCTGCCGTCGGGCGGTGCCCCTTCCCTTCTCACAGCGTGTGTAGGAGGCGCTGGCATCACTTAATGAGGCTCCACAGCTGCCAAGCAGCGCTGGAGGAGTTGAAACAGGTTCTGGGTGAGGTGAGTTTCGTGGGCCGGGCAGAACCTGGCTCGGTGCCAGGTGGGTGCTCCCCGGGGTGCTGGGGGCGGGCCGGGACCCTGCCTGACCCGTGTCCGGCCTTCTGCCCCAACAGACTAGGAAGGAGCCGAGGAAGCCTGGGAGGGGACGGTGCAATCCCAGGGACGCCGTGAGGAGCTCAGCGCAGTCCCTCCCGTGCCGCCCCAGTCTGTGGGAGCCACGGGAGAGGCGGCTGCGCAGTTGGGGTCCCGAGACACGCTGACGTGTGCTGGACACAACTCGGGCCTTGGTCTTCCCACCTGGGGCCTGGCGGTGGCTGGATGAGACGCTCTGCGGCTTGAAGTCAAGCTTCAGAACGACCTGTCCCGTCCCAGATAGAGCTGCCTGACTTGCTGAGCAGCCACAGGCAGGGACAGGGCTCCTCTGGGCTCCCAAAGCTCTGGCTGGGACCTGGTGGTGTCAGGGTGGCCCGAAAGGGTGCATGGTCCCCTTGCAGAAGCTTCGTGCAGGGGACCCTGGCTGCTTCCTGCAGGGTCCGACAAGGAAGGTGCTCAGTCTTCTCCCCTGGCCGAGGGAGGAGCTATACCAGAGCCCGGCTGAGGGAGCGGGCTGGGAAGACCCTGTGGGGCTGCTTCCTGGGGACCGGGCAGGCGAGGCTGGCTCGGAGCAGGAGTCCCACGTCCCCAGAGCCCCAGTGTGTCTGGGGGGCGACACGTGCGTGCGTGCTAGCGTATGGGTGGGGCCTGCCGGTTCTTTGTCTCTCCCGACGTTTGTTTTTAAAGTCACTTTTATAGACCCACAATTTGCATATAGTAGGTCTCACCTGCTTCGGTGCCCAGGTTTGACTATGACACACTTGGCATTGTGCAACTGGCCCAGACCAGAGCTGGGTCTGGCCTGTCCCCTGCAGCCCCTGGCTGTGCGCCCCGCGGCCACGCTCACCTCTGGTGATCACCGATCTTCCTGCTTATTTTGAAAAATTTCACTCTCGCACCAAAGTGCAAAGCCCTCACCACGCTCTGCCGTGTCGTACCTTTGCTTGTTCCGCTCTCGTCCTCGCTCTCTTGGGCTTGGCTCTCTCTGCCTGCTGGTGCAGAGGCCCCGCCCTTCGCCCTGTCAGGATGCTGTGTGACCTTCGTGCCCGACCACACTGGGACCCTTGGCACTACTGCAAAGTGTACTTCATAATTGTTTGTTATTTTATTTTATTATTTTTCTGGTCCAGAGTCTGACTTGGGCTGGGCCCTGCGTTTGGTGGTGAGTCTCTGGTGTTCTTTACTCTGGGACACTTTCCCTGTGACTGTCTGATGGCAGATACAGTTTTCCACCCACCCTCCCGGGTTCCTCAGCAGGAGCTGCAGGGGCTGCAGGGTGATCAGGGTGGGCAGCTGGTCGGGGTGTGGGGGGCAGCATTGTTTCAAGGAGAGCAGAGGAAGGCTTCATTATTTGACTTCCAATATTGCCCCAAATTTCAAAACACAAAGTGGAAACCACCCAGTTTGGTAGCCTGAGGTTGGGGGTTCTACTTCCAGCGTTGCCTCCTTTGGCTATTGAGACCTGACATAGGTGACTTTACCTCTAAGGCCTCAGTTTCCCCTTCTGTGAAGGGAGGGTCATCCCAGCCCCTCCACTGCCCTCCTCTGTCTTGAGGATGAGATGCATTAACACACAGGTGCGTGGAGAGTGGTGACTTCGGTCTTTGAGTTTGGCGACATTCCCTGAAGACTTCTCTGCGCCACTGTTCAGGGAAGAAGATGCTTTAGAAACTGGGTCACCTCCTTGGCCCTCAGGAACTTCTCGCCAGCGTTCCCGCGCCTGCCTGCCCGGGTGAGCAGTGAGGCAAGGTCACTCCTTTTCCTTTCTCTTCCCTTCTTTTCTTCCTGCCTCTGAGGCGCCAGGCTCTGCGGACTCCGGAGGACTGTGTACCCTGTGCTGTCCTCTGACTGAGCCGAGTGAGGTGGCCGTGTCTCTGGAGCAGGCCGTGGGCCGCCCTTGGGGAAACGGCCCCAAATCTACACGGCAGCTCCCTGCGGACAGACTCATAGGTGACCCTCTGGCTTTCGCCACAACGAATTGCAACAGAGCCTTGTGTAACTGCCCCTGCCACACGCATGTGTCCTCGGGATGCGTTCCTAGAAGTGGGTTCACTGGGTCAGAAGTTGTGAGGGTTTTGAGTTTTGCTCGGTCTTTTGGAGTAGTTTGTAGATTCCAGGGTATTTCACAGTTCCCATTGGTGGACAGTTAGGTGGCTCCAATTTGTACAAACAAGGCCACAATGAACATCTTTGTGTGGCTGTCTCTGGGTGCAGGACGGTCCGCCGATGGGGAATTCCCAGGACCAACAGGAAGTGGAGAGAAGAGAATACTGCGCTGCAGGGGCCAGGCTGGCCCCAGGCTGTGGTGCAGAGGTGGGAGGAGGCTGCTGGCTCCCAGGGCTTCTTCCCATCGTGAGGCCTTGGGCTCCCCAGAGCGGTGAACACGTCCATACCATCAGCTCGGACCCTGCCTGGGTGTTTATGGGAAATGGAGTCTCACCTTCGACAGATCTCTCAAATCAGGACCTGCATTTTCTTCTTTCACTTTTTTTTTTTTTTTGGTATATCTCCAGGTCTTTTTTTAAAATTTTGAGATGCCAGGGATTTAGCTCAAGTGGAACTGCACCTACCTTGGAAGAATAAGGGCTCGAGTTTGGTCCTGGTGCCAGGAAAAATTTTTTTTGAGACAAAATCTTTGTAGTCACTAGTTTGCCACACTTGGGCTCAAATTTGGGATCTTCCTGCTTCAGCCTCCCAGAGTTCGGGGCTTATAGGTACGCGCTACCATAACTGCCTTTGGGACCTGTGTCTTTAACAAGATCTCAGGAAATCTGAAAAATGTTTTGGGGAAACAAAGCAGATCCTGGTTCCCTAAGACCCAGCTAGAATGATGGCCCAGCTTGGCCCGTCCACGCTGGCTACCCTGTGCCCGTGGGGTGGGCTGAGGGCTGTGGCTCCTCTGTGTGGGTCAGTGCTGAGGGGCACATGCCCCACGGGTGGTGCTGAGAACCAAGCCGACTGCTGTTCCTGGCCGCGTCCTAATCCCAACTGTCCCCGGGGCACACGTGGTGGGAGGTGTCTGCGCTCCGTCTCTGTCAGTGTCACCCGTGTCTCTGCGCCTCCACTTTCCCCACCGTGTGCGGGGCATGTGTGAAAATGCTAAATGCCTGGGGAGAAGTAGGGAAATAGAATAGCTCGGGACAGATCAGTAAGGAAAGGGCCCAATTACATCACTGCACAGATGCAAACATATTGACGGCAACGGTGTTCTCAGTGCACGTGGGCCCTTCGCGCCTGCTGGGCGGGCTGCAGTGGGGCTGTGCTGCCTGATCCTCAGCTGCCGTCCCGTGTCCTTTCCCCGGGAGCCTCCTCACACCTGGTTGGCTGGGTGGCGAGCTGGGGGATTCAGACGAAAGCTCTGGCTGGCCCAGGTGATCAAGATGCCCCGTCTGTGTCCCTGCTGTGTGGCCTGTGGGGGATGGTTGGCGGTTTACGGAGCACCTACTATGCCAGCTGTGTGACACGGCCTTGTGGGTGGGGTGTGAGTGTCGCAGTGAATGAGTATACATGCAGAACAAGTTTAAGTAGTGTGAACTGTCTGAATAGAATAAAATATGGTTAGTGCTAGAGAAAGATGGGGTGGGAGTGGGGGTCCGAGACAATGCTGAATTTAGAGACCAGGTAGAGAAAGAGCGTGGGGTGGTGGTGGTGGTGGTGGGACAGCTTGGGAGAAGGACATTCCAGACATCCGGAACTGCAAAGGCAGGAGGACACTAGGGGCCGTTGGTGCTATAAAGCTGTCAGAGGAGGAGAGGATCATGGGAGCAGTCAGTGTTGGGTGAATGTCTCCAGCAAGTCACTCGCCTGCTCTGAGCCTTATTTTCCACTACATAAAATGGGAATGATAAAGACCCACTCATTGGGCATGATGGGGATGAAATCAACCAGAAGTTTTATTCTGAAAGGGCTCATGGATAGCTGGCATGAGAGGAGGTTGTGTTGAAAATGGGCACAGGGGCGCTAATTTTTTTTTTTTTTTGAGACAGGGTCTCACTTTGTAGTTCAGGTTGGCCCTGAGCTCACTATGGTGCCCAGGCAAGCCTCAAACTCAGCAATCCTCCTGTATCTGCCTCCCGAGTGCTGGGTTGACAGGCGTGAGCCACCACGCCCGGCATTGTGGTATGTGGTATTGATTGTTGGTGGGCGTGAGTCTCCATGCCCAGCATTATATGTGGTCACCGGGGATCGAACTCAGGACCTTGCGCTTGCGAGGCAGGCGCCGGAACCACTGAGCTAACCCTCCGGCCCACAGGGGCGCTAATTTTGGGGGGTGAACCCAGGACTCTGTACTGACCTCCACACTCCCCGCAGCCCCTTTATGGTCCCTTTGAGGCACCGACTTGCTGAGTCTCTAAGTTGTCCTGGCAGGCTGGGCTCGAACTTGCCCTGCTCCTCCGTGGCTTCTCGGAGGGCTGGCATCCCAGACGTATGGATGACACCCAGCCGCAGCGCTGCAAGGTGCTTGTGGGTTTGGGTGGCTTTGGGAGCTAATGGTAGACTTTGGGGCCGAAAGCAATGGCCCAGCTTCCCCATGGCTGGGCCCTGGATCTCAGGAGTTAACAGCTCCGAGCACTGGGCACAGTGCCCGCACGGAGCAAGGAGACAGACATGGGGAGGGCATTCCAGGTGGGAGGGCAGGCGTGGAGACGGGAATGTTTGAGGCGTGTTAGGGAAGAGAGAGGAGCCCAGCCTGGCCGGTGGGGAGGGATGAGCGCACAGGCTGGAAAGACAGGTTGAGGCCCGGGATGAGACCTTGACTGGCGAGCCGAAGGAGGTGGGCCTCAGCCGGGAGGCAGCAGGGAGCCGTTGTGTGTTGCGGAGCGAGACAGGCAGGCCAAGGAAATGGCTTTTGTTTGTGGTTTGGTTTTCAGACATCCATAAAGCCTAGAGGGTAATAACATGAGCTTCAGTGTAGCCATTACTTAGGCAAAGAAAGAAAACGCCTCACTATCGATGCCCTTTACTTCCTGCCTGTCCTGTCGCCAGATGAGGCATTCGTGATTCCCTTGCACGACTTTGTCCTTGTACTGTTTGCCTGATGAGGGTTTTAAATGCAAACAGAAAAATGCACAGATTAAGTGTGTGAGCGAGTGGCCTTGGCTCCCCCACCCGGGACAGGGACACGGGACAGGGACACACAGGCTGCTCTTCTGTTTTGCTTAAGGTTTCGTACTGGGTCTGGTCAGTGTCTCTCCGAGGCTGCAGAGCCTGGCCGCCCCCTCTCAGGTCCCTCTGCTCCGCACAGTCCTGCAGACTCCGCCTGCTAGGCTTCAGGGGCTCGTGGGCGGCTCGGCCTCTGGTGTCTGGGAACGGGGTCGCTGTGTGGGGATGCACACAATTCCTCACGCAGTGAGGGCGGTTGGGCCACATCCTTCCATTTCAGCACACGTGTGCATGCGCACGCGCGCACACACACACACACACACACACACACGTGCGTGCCCCTGGGGGTGTGGGGTGCAGCTTTGGTTGCAGGCTGGTGTTGCTTGGACGTCTGTTCCTACTGTTTGAGTCTTTCTCCCCACAGTCCCTTCCCCAGGTGGCCTCAGGAGCTTAGTGGCTCAGCGCCCCTGTCCCTTCTCCCTGTGGCCTCTGTCACGCGAATAGCCCACCCCAAGGTGCTCTCCCTAAGGCCCCGCACGCCAGGGTTCTCTCTCAGTCCCGTGCTGGGCAAGGCCATCAGGACAGCAGGGGTCTCTGGGGCCCCTCGGGATGGGAGATGAGGATAAGAATCAGGCGGTGCTGATGGATTTGAAGGCCGTGTGGGAACCTGGCTGTCGTGAGCGAGGGCGGGACTTAGGGCCAGATGCTGGATTGAGTCCCTTTCTCTGTCTCCCGGCTGTGTGACCCTGGCTACTCAGGCCTCAGTCTGAACCTGTAATCTGGGGACTTTTGCAGGCTATGCTGGCACACATCTGTAATCCCAGCACTTGGGAGACTGAGGCAGGAGGATCGCTGCAAGTCTGAAGTCAGCCTGGGCTCCATAGCGAGTTCAAGGCCAGCTTGAATTACATAGCAAGATCTTGTCTTGGAAAAAAGAAACCGCAAGGGACATTTACCCTTTCTGGCACAAGAACTGTGGGGGCTGAGCAAGCAGAGACTTTTGGAGAACTCTGGCAATGTCGGGATCTGTTTCTCAGCAGAGGCTCTCTAAGCCTCCGTTTCCTCATCTGTAAAATGGAGATCCTGTTTCTCAGTGAATTTTTGATAGTGAGATGGGGTTCTGACCACACAGCAGAAGCTCCATGCCTGGCAGACCCCAGTCATGGTAACTGGCATTGTTGGTGAAGTGGGGGGCCAGAGGGCAGGGCTTAGCCAGAGCACAGGACAGAACTGGGAGTCGGCAGGCGTCTCTGGCCTCCAACCACGCCGGACGCTGCAGCCCAGGGAGTGACGTGGGTGAGCTCTACCCCCTCGTCACTCTCTCCGGGAACGCAGGGCTCGTGGCAGCACCCACCTGGCCAGGTGGCTTTCCACAGGGCTCACGATCCTGTGTGTGGGGGGTCCTCTAGAGTCAGTGGGGGGCCCTGTGAGGGGCGACATTTTCCTAGCGATATTGCAGTTAATGCACTCTAGGGGCCAAGTAAGGATGGGGGGCTTTGGGCAGGTCCTTGAGGAAGGCGTGAGGCAGGAGGGAGAGGGTAGGGAGAGGGAACAGGAGACTGCTGAGCTCCTGGGGACAGCTTCCGCTGCAGGGACACCAGAGCCCCTGGTGGAGGTGGGGACACTCGGGCGACATGGGGGGGGCCCGACGTCCCTGTTTCCCAAGGAGCCTCAGGGGCCCGAGTGCTGGGTGGCCCAGGCGCCTCGGCACCTTCTCTGTGCCGGGCTCCCGGCCCCCATGGACCCCCTCCCTGGCCCCCTGCCCTCGTGGAGGCTGCGGCCAGGGCCCCGGGCCAGGGCTGTGCACCTTGACAACCTGCCCACGCAGGGCACAAAGGCCTATTGTTTGAGCCCACGTTGGCGGGGAGGCGGGCGGGGAGCAGCCGCCTTTCACCCAACCGGCTTGTGGTCTGTGGGGACTGAGGGGCAATTCACAGAGGCCCGCCCCTGGCCGGGCTTCGGGCCAGGCCGCCTCCCGGGTAGGCACCCTCAGCAAGCTGGGCCACCTCCTGCCTTGAGCCGTGCCTCAGTTTCCCTGGCTGGGAAAAGGGCACAGAGCTGCTCTGATGGGGTGGGAGAGCCTGCAGCTGCGCCTGGCTCGCCGAGCTCCCGGTGCTGAGCTGCCGCCACGGCAGCTCAGGTTCTCATGTGGCCCCGCTGGGTGGCTCTGGGGGAGTCCGGCCGCTCCTGAGCCCCGTGGCCCCGTCCGAGGGGACTGTGAGGGTGGCCCTCAGCTAACCCTTCCTTCCGAGCCGGGGCCCCTGGGCTCAGGCCCGCCCCGGCCTTCCCAGGGCCGTGCAGTCGGACACGAGGCCCCTCTGTGAGGACCATGTGGCTGTCCGAGCCTGGGGCTGTGGGAGGAGCCCAGAGCTCATGCCCAGAAGCCTGCCCAGTGGTGCTTGCCCTCAGTCCTGGCGTGGCGACCCGGCACTGGGAACACACTAAGGAGCTCCCTTGGGGAGCTGGTGTCCCAGCAGGGACCTGCATGTTGTCCGAGCTGCAGAGTGATCTTCCTGGGCCTCCGACTGGGCCTGAGGATGGGCAGAGGCAGCCAGGCTCCCTCTGACCTCGCATCTGGCTGGGCACCCATTGACCACAATGGAGACTGTTGCTGAGGACTGCCAGATAAGCTCAGAGTGTCTTAGGATGCGCCCTGTGAGGGGGTGGGGCAGTGCGGCTGTGGCCTCGCATGGGGGAGACAGAGGCCCGAACTCGGCAGTGTTTGAAGCCGGACTGTCTGGCACTGAGCCTTAATCTCCCACCAGGCCTTCCGCCCAGGGACACCAGAGAGTGTTTGCGCCTGCCACAGAGGCCCTGCTGGGGTTCGAGGCTGGGAAGGGCGCGGGCGTGCTGGTGGCCTGCCAGCTGCCACCTGGGTTGGCTTCTCTGCGTGGTCCTGAGTCACAGCCCTGTGTCCTGGGAGGCTGGTTGTGCCCCGGGCACCCATGGGGCCTGAGTCACCACAGAGCACACCCTGCTGCTCTGCCCACCTCTGCCTGGCCCCTGGGACAGGTTAGTCCTCGGAGTAGGTCCCAAGACAGCGGCTTGAATCTCTGGCTGCTTCACCCGTGTCGGTCCCAGAAGCGTACTTCTGTGTCTCCTCACTAAGCCCGAACTTACCCTTCCACATGGCTCTGCGTGCTGAGGTAGCGCGCTCCCATCACCGGGAGGATTCAAGGCAGGAGAGCCTGTCAGGGCGGGTGCCGCAGAGAGTCCCTACGCAGGACGCGTCTGCTGGGGGATACGTGACTTCTAACAGCCTAGACCTTTGGCTGCCACTTTTTTTGGAATAGTTCCTATGAGTGAGAGCTCCGATCCCAAAGCAGTGGAGTCAGAGCAAGCAGCAGGAGCTCACCTTTGTCTGCACCTGGCCCCCGCCACACAGGCAGCCACCGTGTGGCCAGCTGGTCTGTGAGCACACAAGCAGATCTGCCTCTCATTCCAGAGCCCTCTCGGCCTCCCGCCGAAACACGAAGAAGGCCTTTTGTTTCGCACCCTTCCGGCACCGTCTTTCAGTTGGTGAACTGTCTCACAGCTCTTCCAGGCCTCCCGTCCTCCTGACCTTGCACCCCCCAATAATTTATCACTCATTTGACTAAATGAATTCTTGGCTCTGAATTTGGGGATCTGTGTTGTCCTTCAGTTCTGGTGGCGGCCTGAGAACATTTTTAAAATTTGGCTGGAGACTAAGTTCTTTCCATGTCTGTGGGGGGGTTTTTCTGGTCTGTTTTTGGTTAAAACTATTATTAATTTTTTGGTTAAAATTATAAAAGAAGAGTGAAAGGGAAGAAGACTCAGATATTTGGTAGTGAGCCCTCGGGCCTCAGCTCACCTAACTGTAGTTCAGCCAGGCTCTGGGAGGAGATGGACATATTCTGTGTCTTGGAGCCCAGAAGAGCCCACTTTCTGTGTGTGTATAAGTAGAGGTCAGAAATGGCTTCTGAGAGCAAGGAATATTTGGGTAAGGTCTTAAAGAATGCGTAGGAGTTCATATGAGATGAAGTACAGAGCCAGGCCTGTCAGACAGCAAACAGCATACAATGTAAAACCACCTGGTAGATATAGAAATAGGGCTCAACATTCATTTAACAGTGTACCACCCATGAGCAAGGCACTGTGCTGAGTTCCTGCTGTGTCTAAACTCCAGACAATGTTTAAACTCCTGACACTCAGCTGAGTGTGGTGGCACACACCTGTAATCTGATCACTCAGAAGGCTGAAGCAGGAGGATCACCACAAGACTGGGGCCAGCCTGGGCTACATAGTGAGTTCAAGGCCAGCCTGAACTACATAGCAAGATTTTATTTCAAAAAAAAAATTTTTTTTTTCATGCTGTCCCATTGTACAGATAGGTAAACCAAGGGGCAAAAAGGCAGAGCCACTCACATATGATCACACAGATACAAGGGTCATAGCACAGACTTGGACAGTGGAATATTTCACACGGTGAGGGAGTATGTGGAAGTCCGGCATTTGAGACTGCATCATCTCAGCTTCTGGCCCATGCCTAGGCCTCTGTGGTAGCCTGAGAGACCTCTGTTCCTGGGTGACCTCAGGCCTCGTGGGCTCTGGCTTGGTGTACTGGGTGCCATGGGTTCCCCGATTCCCGGGGAGGAGCCATGGGCAACGAAAGGAGCTGTGGATGTGGCTGGAGGTGGATTGGACTGCTAGGCTCTGGCCCTCAAGGCCTGCGGGTTCCACTCAGAGTGGCTCTCTCTGGCTGGCACCTTCACCCAGCCCTCTGGGGTTCTGGCCTCAGAGAACAGCTCCCCATGTCCCCCTGCTGGACCTGGGCCTGGAGTTTGTTGATACCACTCGCTTTTTCCACTTGGCAGTTTATTGCTTTATTTTGCAGATGAGGAAATAGAGGTCTAGAGAGGTAAAATGACATGTTCAAGGCTACAGAGAAAGTAGAAGGCAGGGCCAGGGATTTGGCTCTGTGGTTCTGGTGTCTACTAGCAAGTACAAGGTCCCAAGTTCGATCTCTGGTACCACATACCACAGTGCTGGGTGTGGTGGCTCACGCCTGTCATCTCAGCACTTGGGAGGCAGAAGCAGAGGCAGGAGGATTGCTGTGAGTTCGAGGCTTGCCTGGGCTACATAGTGAGCTCAGGGGTAGCCTGGACTACAAAGCAAGACCTATCTCAAAAAAAAAAAAAAAAAAAAAGAGAAAGAAAGAAAGCAAAGGGCAGAGCTAGGGCATGAATCCAGATTCCAAGATCTCTGTCTCTCTCTCACCGCCCTTTGCCTGGGAGCCTGACCATGGCGCTAGGACCTGGAATCTGAGTGGGCCCGGCAGGGCCTGTGCTGCTCCCCACCTGCATTCGGCCGCCACAGAGGCAGACAGAATAACAGTGGGTTCAAATGTCAGGCCTGCTTGCTGCTGCGGTGCGGAGACTGGTTAAGCAGGTCTTGGAGAAGGACAAGGGAGGAGGAAATTATTAAGGATCCCGAAGCTCCCAGCCCCCTGCAGGCCCTGAGTTGTGCCCACCTGGATCTCCCTGGGGCTGGGGAACCAATCCTGGAACCCCGCCTAGCCTGGGGACCAGCTGTGTGGCTGTGGGTGGTGGGGCAGAGTCACCTGCTCCCTGCCTCCCCTGGGAAGGAGAACCCGCTAAAAGCCCCTTTGGTGGCTCTGGGAGTCTCACTGGCTGCTTGGCTTCGTCCTCAAGACATGTTTGGTGCTGCCCATCTTCAGCTGACAGCTGGGGAAACTGAGGCACAGAATGATCCTTGTTCTTACTGGGTGGCAGGTCCTGGAGGATGGGGGTTGTTCTGGAGCATCTCTGAACCTCAGTTTTCCCATCTGCAGGATGGACACAGGAGCACCTTCCTCGAGACCAGAAGTAGCTGGTAAGGGGAAGAGACAAGCAGGCGAGGAGTTTGCCCCCCTCGTCAGAGCCATCCTGCGGACCTGCCTCCTGTCACCTGCCCCTGCCCCTTCCAGCACCATCGCCACGTCTGGCCCACAGCAGGGAGGCCGTGTGCAGTGCGTGGGTCCCTCAGCTCTGTCCCTGATTCGTTTACACTTTCTGGAATGTGGCCTGAACAGAGAGCCCAGGCAGAGCCTTCGGGCCGAGCGTGGGCTGCTGAGGGCCTAAGCCTACACCAGGGCTCGGACTAGCAGCCACCTGTGGCCAGACCACACCTGCATCGCGTGCCAGGGAGCCAGGAGCAGTGCGTCTGTGGGGACTACGGGCGCTCTCTCCCTCGCCTGCCCCGATGGGCAATGGGCGATAAGACCCGCCCGGAGGAGGAGGCCGTGGCCATGATTACAGGGCTGAGAGGCAGGCGGGCAAGTCAGGAGCTGGGGTGACTCAGCTGATTGCTTCACGGCAGGCGGGGGCGGGGGCCGCCCATCTGACCCTCACCAGCTGGCCTGAGGTGGGCACGCGCAGCCCAGACCGGCTGCGGGTGTCACCCTGGGCCTCGTGCCCCAGGCCCCAAGGCCACTTGACACCTTTGGGGCTTGGCATTGGTTGGACGGGCTGGGTTTTCCCCTTTCCCAGTCCCGGGCCTGGCTTCTGGGAATCAGGAGTCAGCAGCACCCATGGGGGAATCACAATGCCCAGGCCATAGGAGAACCACAGAGCCCAGGCCGGGCAGACTCACCGAGCCTGGGCAGATCGCCAGGAGCCCAAGAGTATCCAAGACAGAACTCAGACAGATGTGGGCTCCGAGCACTGGCACAAGATGGTTTCTAGAACCAAATATTTTCAGGCTCAAGGATCTGGGGACTAGTCTATAGAATCCCAGATTGTATAAGGTCCCAGAGCTGGTTGCAATTGGTCTAGAGAATTCATGCCCTGCTGAATCAGAGATTTTAAAAAGGAATCTCAAGAGCTGAGAAATTTAGGAATAAATTTTCTTGGTGTCTTCAGTTGGCTTCTTCAGGGAAAAAAAAAAAGAAGACAAGAAAGTAAAAGCCTAGGAACCCAGCCTTCTTGTTCTAAGCAGAGAGAAAGCGGACAGGGTAGAAAGATCACCACCTGACTGAGGTGTTCATTGTACTATCCTGTTGACTTACTATAAGCTCAAAATTCACCAGAATAAAATATCACGGGCAAGTAAAAGAGAGTATGAAATATGGGCCTCAAACTGAGCATTGACACATATGCAGCCCGGGGACCGATGTCACGATCTTCTGAATATGCATACCCATAATTCTGTGCTCCTTCGCTGTATTTTTTATTTACATGTTTGTGAGGTAGGAAATGTTCTGAGGCTTTACAAATGCTAGTTCATCTGATTCTTAGAACATTTCTAGGGCTTTTATTGGTCGTAACTCCGAATTCTCAGAAGAGCTCAGCAGGGTGGGTTCTGTTATGATGTTCAGCTCAGAGATGAGCGAACTGAGGCACAGAGGGGTGGGTAGTGGGTTCCCAGGGTGCGCGCCATGTTATTAAGCCTCTGCTGTACGGCAGGTATTGTGCCAGGCTCTGGGACACAGCGAGCGGTCTGGTCCCTGCCCCTGGGAACCTGGCAAGGGAGGCGAACAATAAACAGAGGGCAAAAGCCTGAGCTGAGTGGAGGGAGGAAGCGGCCGCTGGCGTGCTGGGCGGGTGTGGCTGGGGCTTCCGCGGAGGAGCAGGAAGGGTCCCTGGGAGAGGTGGCCTTGGGCTCAGGTGTGAGGCCCAGCGGTGCCCTCTGCCCCGGCACCCTCCCTCTGCTGCTCTGCCCCGGCTCCAACTCATGGCCCAGTCTGGCAGGGCAGCTGCTCCTCCGGAGGTGGGCGGGGGACAGGGGCTTCCCCAGCCCCAGGGCATCGGGCATCTTCCTTCTCCTGTCTTCTCTCTCCTCCCTGTTCCCAGGGCGAACCTTGAACAAGGGCAGTATCTGTTTGAATCAGCTATGCTACTTGTGTGCCAGGCAAGGTGCTGGGATCTTACCAACCAGGAGAGGGAAGCACAGTGACCCCCTGGGAATTCGAGCTTGGCCCAGAGAGGTTAAGAGACATGTCTGAGGGCACACAGCCGGCAAGTACTCCAGGAGGGATCCACACTCAGGGTTATAGGGTGCCTTTCGGTTGTTGGTTTCCCGGTCTGTCTTCCCGCCTACTGGGGCCCTCTTGTCAGGCACCGGGTACTGGTGTCAGCTCTGTGCTACAGCACGGGCCAGTGACGGCCTGGCGGCCTGGAGAAGGCTTGGGGTGGGAGCAGGGGCCAACGCAGAGGTTGGTGTCAGCCAGGGGACGGGCACCAGGGCCCCTGGACTCTGGGAAGACCCTGTCAGCTCCCACCCTCTGTCCCTGCCTGAGTTGGCAGGTGTCCCGCCTGGCTCACTTTGGGTGCTTTGCCCAATGTTGGGCTGCCAGAAATGTGGGGAGACAGACTCCTGTCCCCGGCAGATACTAGTCTGTTCCGTGGCCACTGGACCACTGAACAGATGGGGAAACTGAGTCTGAGCTGAGTGAAAGGTGCTGATGACCCTTGGCCCCCCATGCCAGTTCCAGATCACAGAGGCGCAGGGCCAGGCTGCCCCCAGGTTCAGCCCCAGTGCCAGCCAGGCGGTGGGACAGGGAGGTACCAGGAGACAGGGTGCGTGTGTGCCCCCCGTCAGGGCCTACCCCCTCCCGGTGTCTCACGGGGGAACTCGAGGGGTGGGAAGAGCTTACACACTGGAGCCCCAGCCTGGGTTAAGACTGTGAGCCCTGGAGGCTTGGTCTCCTCCGCAAAACAGAGGCTGCAACCCTAGGGGTTGAGCAGGGTGCAGCCCAGCGTATAGTAAATAGGTGCTCAGTAAACGCGGACGGGCCGGCGATGGGGATTCCAGACTCCAGCCTCGTCCAGGCATTCGCTCCTTCATTCAGCCACCTCCACTGAGGCCCTGCTGTGTGTCAGGCCCTGGGCCGAGTGCAAGATCATGTCATAGGAGGAGCAACAAGACCCCAGCCTTTGTGGAGCGGGCTCTCTGGTGGGGACTGATCACAGCACAGGTCGTGAAGGGAGGCACAGTGGGAAGCAAGCAGGAGCTGACCGTGGGTAGCCGGGGGCCTCCCGAGGGCAGCTGCGACCTAAGGGAAGGCTGTCGAAGGTGGAGGGATCAGCAAAGGCTCCGGCCAGTGGGGCAGCCTCCGGGAGAGGGAGAGTTCAGGATGCAGGGAGGGAGTGGATGCTGTGGGACTCGGGGGCTGGCTAGGAATTAAGGCTTCGTCCCAAGGATAATTATCATAAACGAAGACCAAAGTTGGGAGCGCAAACTCATTGTGATTCATGACCAGCACAGAACAGAGCACTTTGGAGCAGGAACCCGGAGAACAGCACCTGCCTTGCCTCCCTACACCTCGCTTCGCAGGGGAGGTGGCGAGAAGATTGCTCCACCAGCTGGTAGGGGTCAGTTTGGTGTTGTTAGTTGCAAATGTGTATCTGTTAGTTGCAAATGCAGCCGCGGTTGCTGATTTCAACAGCATAGTGTCAGTTGGGGAACTCTCCAGAGATCAGCTGGTCTTACCCTTGACTCCAGATGAGGAACCTGAGGTCCAGACAAGGGGAAGTGAGTGGCCAAAGGTGACAGTATGAGTCAGACAGATGTAGGATTTGAACCTAGGTCCCCTGACTCCCAACCCAGACTTTCTGGGAAATGGGTGCCTTGCCACGTACCTCCCTTTCCTCCTTCCTCTCAGACCATGTGTGCTATCCCTGGGGCCAGCAAGCCACACGGTTGGGTGCCCTGAGGTTCGCCCCTGAGGACATGGACCCACTGTGACCACCACTGGAGCCCAGGGGGGCAACAGGTTTCCTTGAACAGATTTAGTGACAGGCTCCGGGGCAGGAGACTCGATCCTGCCACAGAAGGGGCTTCAGTAAGGGCCCCACTGTCAACAGGAGGTGAAGCCACCCTGGCCTGTTAACTTGAGGTCAGGGGTCTCAGAATGGCTGGCGGAGCTGTGGAGGCCTCAGGTCAGAGTGGTGTCGGCCATTTTGAAAAAGCTGCCCCACAAGCTATGAGGGTGTGTAAGGAAAGCCTGGCCTGGAGAACAGACTTTATTATTATTGTTTTTTTTTTTTTTTGAGGCAGGGTCTTGCTTTGTAGTTCAGGCTGGCCCTGAGCTCACTATGTAGTCCAGGCAAGCTTCGAACTCAGCAATCCTCCTGTCTCTGCCTCCCGAGTGCTGGGATTACAGGCGTGAGCCACCATGCCCGGCGCTGTGGTATGTGGTATTGATTGGTGGTGGGCATGAGTCACCACACCCAGCATTGTTTGTGGTCACCGGGATCGAACTCAGGACCTTGCGCTTGTGAGGCAGGCGCCGGAACCACTGAGTTAAATCTCTGGCCCTATTATTATTGTTTTTTAACATCAGTTTCCAAAGTCAGGTGGGCTGGGCAGTACACGTCTGTAATTCCAGTGCTCTGGGAATCACACTGGAGCCCGGCCTCAGCAACTCAGTGAGAACCTGTCTCAATGTAAGATAAAAAAGGACTGTAGCTCAGTGTGAGGGCTCTGGGTTTCAAACCCCAGTACCAAAAAAATGAGTTTTAGATTTACAGAAAAATTGAAAAGATGAAACTTTGTACCCACCTTCCCTCTAGTTAATACTTTTCGTGCCTCAGCTATATCCATGAGAATTACTGACCAGTACTGATGTGCTAACCAAAGCCATGGTTTGTTCAGATGTCCTTAGCTTTAACCTATTTCTCTGCTCCAGGGTCCCATCCAGGATGCACCCTGTAATTACTTGTCCTGACCCTTCAGGCTCCTCCTATCCTGACAGTCTTTCCAACTTCCCTGTTCCCCACAGCCGTGGCAGGCCTGGAGTCACGTCCGGAGCTGCGTTGTGCACGGGGCTCTGCAGGACGAGGAGGCTGTGCCCTGGGTCTGGGAGGAGGGCTCGGTGGGAAAGTGCTGTAATCATCCCAGCAGAGGCTGGGGACGTGCTACGCGCTGCTGTGTGGCTCTAGATGCTGAGCTTGGGTGGCGGGCGGCAAAGGTGCTGTTTGTCACCTGGCTTCTCTGTGAAGTCCCCCTTTTGTCCTCTGCAGATACTGTGAAAAGAGTCACTGTAGGCTGCCTGCACCTCACTTTGGGATTGATTCTTCTGCTCCTGTCCCTGCTCAGGGTGGGATCTGTCCATGACCTATTTGGAACTGTTCTGTTCTTTCTCACCCAAACATCCACTCACTCGTCTATCTACCTGTTCCTCCATCCATCCATCTACCACCCAACTATACATCCATCCATCCACCTACTCATTCATCTGTCCCTCTGTCCATCCACCCATCTGTTCACCTGTCCCTCCAATGACTGATCCATCCAACCATCCATCCATCCATCCATCCATCCATCCATCCATCCATCCATCCCTTTATCTATATCAGCAAAGATTTAGCAATTTTTGTTTTTAAGACAAGGTCTCGCTTTGTAGTTCAGGCTGGCCCTGAGCTCACTATGGAGCCCAGCAAGCCTCAAACTCAGCAATCCTCCTGCCTCTGCCTCTCGAGTGCTGAGATGACAGGCGTGAGCCACCACACACAGCGATTTAGCAATTTTTATGCTTTAGATTACAATCCAATATTATTGTTTCATTTTATTTTGATTCTGCAGTCTGGTGATGGAACCAGGGCCTTGTGCCCAGCCTGAGCTCTACTCCCAGTGCTATTTTTAAAATTTTGCTGTTTAGGTCATTCCTGCTTTGGCCATAGGGGGCTCCCCAAGTTGGTTTGGCCCCTCGGACAGACCCGGTGGCTGTGGTTGGCTTTGAGCCCGGGCGTAGTTTCCAGCACAGCGAGAGGCTGCAGGTCGATGCTGTGGAGATTTTGCTCCTGTGCTGGAGCCAGCAGCTGTCCCAGGGGGCCGGGTCTTTTCTTGGGAGACTGTATCAGACACTGAGATCCGAGAGCCAAGTGTGCATATTGCTCCTGGGCTGACGTTTCTCTATGGGCTTTTCAGCTGAAGAAGCAAAGAAACCTTGCGCGTGTCTGCTTCCGGGTGGCCACTTAGCTAGCAGTGCTTCTACATGCTACTGTCCTGTCTAGGTCTAACAAACACGTGCTCATGCTGGTGTCTCCAGGGTCCCCAGTGCTTTGCACTGTGACTTGCAGTGGTGCTGAGCCATTCAGATGATCGCCCTAATTATCACAGCCACTTCTCTAGCGCTCGTGATGTGCCACTTGCTTTCGGAGAGCTTGGCACCCAGCGGCCGCCACACTGCCGCTCTGTGTCTTATTGCCCTGCTTGAGTCTTCGGGAGGCAGGACCCAGAGAGGAAGCAGAATTCTCACACAGCCAAAGAGAAAACGGGCTGTCCACTTGACCGGCTGGGAGAAGGTTATATTTCAAGACCATTCAACTCTAGTGTAGTCATTTCCCTTGAAGCAGTGCTTTTATGCTCTGATTTGCAGCTATGCTCCCTCAAGGCTGTGCTATCTCCAGCCGCCGGCCGTGGAAGGCACTCAGCACAGTGCCAGCATGGGGCGGGCCGCTGGCCACCGCGAACTCGGGCCCCCTCAGCACCTCCCTCCAGCTTGTGGGTGGGAAGTTCAGAGTGACCATGGCTTGAGGGAAAGTGTCCCAGACAGCTCAGCTCCCCCAGGGCCCTGGGGAGAAGGAGAAGCTGGGGAAGGGCTGGTGTCTGCAGCACCTGCCCTCAGGGCTGCTGGTGGGAACCTCTTCTGACCTGCTGGGGCTCTTCTGCTGGGACTCTGCCTGCCAGGATCCCCCAGCGTGACCCCGCCCAAGGCCCTGCTACTCCTCGTCCAAGGTCTCCCCCCAGCAGACCTGAGGCCCAGCCTCTTCCGTCTCCTCCTGGAAGCCCTCTGTGATTACCCACATGATGTCTTGCTCCCCAGATCCCAAGCTCAGACTGAGGGTTTCAGGTGGGCCTCCTTTGTTCTGCAGTGTTTCCTAAAATCTTCACTTGCTTGCCAACATTGCCTAGCAAGAGATTTCACTTGGACACGTGGATGCCAGCTTCTCTCATGAGTGTTGGAAGGCTGACAGTCCTGTGCCCAAATTCCCTCCAGTCTGCTCAGATTTGCACCTGTTGCACACGGTAGGTGCTTGGAGATTGGGCCTGACTAATCCCTTTCTAACCATGGGAGTCGGGTGGGGAAGCCGTCTTGCTCAGTCTCAGTTTTCTCATCTGGAAAATGGGCTTAAAATGAAACTGTCTTCAAGAGACCATCGAGGGGATTAAATGAGCTCATATTTGAGATGAGCGTTAGGAAAGGACAGGCATTTGGGAGCCCAGGCCAGTGGTGTATCCTTCTCTTGTCTCTGTGACTTCTTTGCTGTGGTATCTATCATTTCCTAGTAGCCCTGTCCCTCCCCACATCTCTGTCCCCCCTTACCCTGTCTGCTGGTCCCTCTATGTCATAGACACCTATGGCATGCAGGGCACGTGAGAGCCAGCTCTGCCCACGGAGGACGCCTCTCCTGCAAGAGGCACGTTCCCATCTGCCGAGCGCTTATTCACTCACTCGGCCACGCATCTTTGCTGCGCACCCGCTGTGTGGCAGGAGCGTCCAGCGGGTGCCACAACGGGCCAAACCCTGCAGCCACCGGCCGATTCCTCTGTGGCAGTGAGACCGTGAAGTCCTATAATACCGGGCAGCCCTAAGCGTGGTGAGGAAGCTGTGGGTGTGGGTGATGGGACTGTTGATCGGTCTGGAGGCCTCTGGAGACCAGGCAGGAGGGAGCTATGTAGATGGCTTTTGGGGGGAAGAGCACCCCATAAATAGGAAACAAGAGCAAAGGCCCTGCGGCAGGCCGGTCTGGAGAGTGTGGGGACAGTGAGCAGGTCTGCGTGGCCCGAGAGGAATGACTTACATATTTCCATAAAGCTAGATATCCTCTTTCCCCTCCTCTTCTCTCTCTTATTGTTATTGTTATTACAGTTAGTCTCTTTCTTTGTAGTGCAAACGCACAATGACGACTCATGAAACTAGAAATACGCCTGGCAGCCCTTGTCATGGAGTTGGCACCCAGGGGCGGCGGGTGCTCACTTAGCACCACCCTGCTGCTCCGTTCTGCTGGGGTGACTCGATTGCGTCGGATGTGCCCTAACAGGCGGTAGCCCTTCCCCTTGGGGGTTTGGGGAAAGCGAGTGTCGAGGGCCGGTCTCTGCAGGGTGAGGGTTCTCTTCCTCCACTTCCCCTTCTTCTCTCTGCTTTTCCATCTGCTTCAGGTCCCTGAGAACGTGGGTGTCCTCGGAGAGTGGGCCAGGAGCCAGGGTTGCCCTCAGAAGAGGGGTACGTGGACCTCGGCCGATGAACAGGGGTCTCGGCAGCAGCGCCTCAGGCCCAGAAGTCCCTGCTTTTCACAGAGCTGCGAGCCCCTTCCCCACTGCCCGCGTCCTAGCTGCTGCCTGGCCCCGGGCCCCGCCCCTCGGGGGCACCCAGGCGTCCACCTCGTCCTTTCCCCGCTCAGGGCCCGCCCAGGGTCCCCCTCTTGCTCAGAGGCCTGCTTGGGTCCCAGAAGGCTCTGGCTGGGCCCCTGGCCTCACGCCAGCTTTCTGCCTCCTTGCGGGGCCTGGGGGCCCCAGTGGCAACCTCGCCCACCCTCCAGTGTTCTTACGGCCAGCCACGACCCCTCACGTGTCAAGCCCGGGGGCAGGGCCGTCTGTGGGAGCCCCGGGAGAGCGCTGCCGGGCCCGTGACAGATGGCGCAGACCTGAGCTGGGAGGGCTGAGGCCGCCGGCCCCAGCTGGCTCTGGCGCGTCCGCCGCTGTCTCCTGTCCCCTGTCCCTTGGTGCTGAGGCCTCCGTCCTACCCTTCTCCCTTCTCGCCTCTCCTTTCTTCTGTCTTTCTCCCCGACTTTCCCTCTTTCTTGTCTCTGGGCGCTATTTGTCTCCTCTCTCTTCCAAGGCTGATTATTTCTCTGCTCTCCGTGCCTGACGCTCTCACCTCTCCCAAGAGAAGAATGATTTCCAGCCCTGTGGATGGAGCCAGAGTTCTGGGCCCACTAGGCAAGCGCCCCTCTGCCTGGCCGCACCTTCCTCGGGCTCTTCCTTTATTTCCACCCCAAATGTGCTCCTTATTTTATCGCTTCTGATGAGCACAGAGAGGTTCATGGTGGTGGTGATGGGGGAACCTCACCAAGTCCTGCGTGGTGCGAGGAGCCACCCTTGCTAGAAGCCCACCGTGGGCAGGACGGGGCGGGTGGCTGTGTCCCTGGCTTGCGGACAGTGTGCCTGCCTGGGCTCGGCACACAGTGGGTCTTCCTGTCTGGCTGGACGTCCCTTCTTGAACGGGGCTTCTTCTGCTGCCTCCAGGGCCCCCGCAGGTGCTGTTTGTCCCCTTTCCCCCCGGGACACTCTTCCTCTATCGTCTGTAGCCAATTTAAGGAGCCTCCTTGATGACCCCACCACGCTGGCGGTCACCGTGCTCGCCACCTTCCGTCCTTGGCCCCTGTTGTGATTGTCCCATCTCCCCACGCCCCGTGGGGCTCTCTGCCCCGTCGGCTGACTTCAGGGCTCCGGAGGAAGTTGGTAGGCGCAGGCCCGTGAGTCAGCAGAGTCCGCTTCCCCGCTGGCCTTTCCCCAGCTTCCTCCCAGGCAGACTGAACCAGGAGGTCTACATGGCGAGGAGCTGGGCAGGTCTTCACCACCCCCCAGCCACCCAGCCTCTGATGGGTTCTTTCCCCCTCTACGCCAGCCCCTGCCTGAGCTGTCGACAAGCTCCCCGCCCACTGTCTCACTGCACATCTGCCCTCGCCAGCCTGGCTCTGGCTCCCTCTCGCCCCCAGGAGAAAGCCCAGCTGCCTCTTGGCCTTCCCGTCCTGGCACCACCCATTTCCTTGGTGTTCCCTGCCTGGGACTTCGCACTGGCTGTTCCCTCAGCACCAGATGCTGTTCCCTCCAATGGGAAGCTTTGGCTCTCCCTGCCCTCCTCAGGCCTTTGCTCCCCGTGAGGGGATCCCTGGCTGCTCTCAGTGGCAGACTCCCGCCAGTGCTCCCTCCTCTGTCTCTCCCTGCAGCCCCAATCCTGGGAGCGGCCGCAGCCTGTGATTCATCTTGTTTCTCAGCGGTCGCCCCCGCGGGTCAGCCAGGCCTGTGTGGCTCTTGTTTACTGCTGTGTTTTCCGCAAGCAGTGAGCCCAGGCCTGGCTCTGACTCAGGCGTTTCTCGGCCCCCTCCTGTGCGAGCCTTCATTTTCTCATCTGAAAAATGGGAGAAAACATTTGGTTTGGATACGGGCTGAATAAAATCTTGTTTGCAAAGTACCTGGTGACTGCATGTGCCTGGGGGAGAAGGGGGAGCTGTGGGAAGAGCCTGGATGAAAACTCATGGCATCTTTTTAGGGAACAGATGACCATTCCACTCTAGCCATGGCATGGAATATTATGCAGCAACTAAAAGGGGCTCAGCAGTGCATCCTGGTTACCTCAGCATGCTGGGAGTCTGAGGCAAAGAGATCGCGAGGGTGAGCCCAGCAGTGTAAGCCTAGTGACCTACTGTGACCTTGTCTCAAAATAAAAAATAAAGGTCTGGGAATACAGTTTAGTGAAAATGCCTCATTACAGGAAGCAGAGAGGGGTTGCTGGGCGTGGTTCCAAGATAGCAATGACTATATAAGTGACAATCCCCAGACCACAAAAAGGAAAATGAAGGGCCGGAGATTTAGCTCAGTGGTTCTGGCACCTGCCTCGCAAGCGCAAGGTCCTGAGTTCGATCCTGGTAACCACATATGATGCTGGGCATGGAGACTCACACCCACCAACAATCACTACCACGTACCACAGTGCCGGGCGTGGTGGCTCACGCCTGTAATCCCAGCACTCGGGAGGCAGAGACAGGAGGATTGCTGAGTTCGAGGTTTGCCTGGGCTACATAGTGAGCTCAGAGCCAGCCTGAACTAAAAAGCGAGACCCCGTCTCAAAAAAAAAAAAAAAAAAAAAGGAAAATGAAACTACTACAACCAAAAACTGAAAACAAAAACCCCCCAAAAAAGGAGAGAGAGCGAGAGAGAGAGGGTTTACAGTTCTTTCCACTAATGGTTCTTTTTTGTTTGCTTGTTTAAAATACTTCGTTATAGAAGTATTTTTCCTCTAGCATTTATTTTTAATTGAAAAAAGTTAAAGAAAACTATCTTGTATGTTGTATTGTAGCTTGGTTTTAAAGAGGAAGAATATATTAGTATTAGTATATTAGTGTTTATGTATTAGTATGTTTCATACTCTTAAACTGGGATAACATTCACAAAGCATAAAAGTAATGCTTTACATTAAGCTGTAAGGAGTTAGTCATTATAAGCAAACAACTCAAAGCTGGGTGTGGTGGCACATGTCTGTGATTCCAGCACTTGGGAGGCTGAGGCAGGAGGATCGCTCCAAGTCCGAGGCCAGCCTGGGCTACATAGTGAGTTCAAGGCTAGCATGGACTACATAGGGAGACACTGTCTCTAAAAAAAAAAAAAAAAAAAAGGAAAGAAATTTAAAAAGAAAAGAAAAAAAAAGAAAGTAAAATACTCTGTGGCTTTAGTTCATTCACAGTTTGCTACAACCACCCTCCTAAGTTTCAAACACTGTCCTGCCCCCAGAGAAGACCTGGCCGCCACAACCATCACCCCTCACCCACGTCCTGTGGCCCTGGCAACTGTGGCTCTGCCTCTGTCTCTGTGGATTAATTGTAGCGGACATCTCACAACATTTGCTCATGTGTACCTGGCATCATGGTTTGGAGGATTTCCGTATGTAGCATGCCAGCCCGGATTCCTAACCATGCACAAATGTGGCTCCTCGGCGAGGCCGCCCCCTGCCAGGCTCACCCTTGGGGGACCCCTGGTTGCTGCCCCTTTCCGCCGTGGGGCACAGCACTGTCCCTGCCATTTGGGGCCCAGTACATGTTCGACTGGGGGTTGTTGAAGGGGAAACACAAGATGCAGAAAAGGGTGGATACGATATGGTCCAGATTTTGTAAAAGAAATAACTGATAAAGAGCCTTTTGTGCGGGTGGACACAGCTGTACAGGATTTGCGTGCCCGTGAATGGCGACGCCAGGACTCGCTCCCGGCTGGCAGCCCGGGAGAAGGGCGGCAAGTCCTGAGCAGGACCCGACATGCACACACACGGTGCTCAGGGGCCGTGTGACAGGGCCGGCGTGAGTGTGTACATGCTGAGCAAGGAAACAAACGCGGACAGGGTCCCCACCCTCGGCTTTCTCTGCGGCCGGGCTGGGCAGAGCTCTGGTCAGATGGAGAAGCCGAGGCTTGGGAGAGAGGCCGGAATTCCCAGGACCAGTGTTTGCCAAAGTCATCCTCCCACCTCGCTCCACATACGAGGCCCTGGGGGGGGCCCGATTTCCTCCGTGTTGCGGGGTCTCAGGCTTGGAGCCGCAGGCCGGAGCCGACTCCTTCCTGGCGCAGGGGGTGCGGGGTCCTGGTACCCTACTGGTGCCAAGATCTCACTCTCACCCAGCCCCTGCTTCCTGTTTTCTGAGGGGAGGCCCTGAGCTGTGGGGACAGAAGGGAAGAGGCCCAGGGCAGCCAGGCGCGGAAGAGCAGGTGCCTGTGGCCCAAGGCTGGGCCGGACCCCGGGGCCTCCGGGGTCGCAGTGCGCCCTCCTGCCTGTTGGGCTTTCTTTCTCTTGCTGTCTTGCTCTTTCTACAGGAAGAGCTTTAGCCCCACAGACCCCAGCGGAGAAGGTGCGATATGTTCCCGAGTCCCACTGCCCGGCACTCTCAGCTCCTTGTCTTTGTGATCACAGCAGTTAGGGCAGTGAGGGAGGGAGAGGAAGCACTGTGCGCCCAGGTGCGAGCGGGGTCTGGGAGCCGTCAGGGCATGGCGCGGAGCCACGCACACCTGCAGGAGCCACTGTGTGTGGCACGGAGGCACAGAGGCCACTGGGCAGGAGCCGAGACCTGAGGAAGGACTGTCTCAGGAAGGGGTGCAGCAGGGGACACCTCCGTCTCCTCAGGCCGCCCATCTCGGGATCCCTTGGGAGCAGGTGGCGGCCTCTGCATGGACACAGGTGGGGTGGAGTCTGGAGAAGCAGGGGGCACCCAGCAGGGTCTTGCTTCCGCCCAGCTGTTTTCCAGGAGATGGCGCCGACCTGGAGCCCCTGCGGAGAGGATGAGCAGCCACACAGCCCGACGTGCTTCTCTCTTTCAGTCCTGGTGTCGTCCGGGGTGGTGGGCCCAGGCTGTCTCGGCCCATTCCCCAGATGCTCGCAACCTGTGTCTTCAAGTTTTGTTTTTTAAACTCCCACGGATTGAGCGCTCACTGTAAAGAGCTTCACAGCCTGTGGCCCGAGGCCTTTCCCAGAGCTGGTGGAGGACCCGGGGCTCCCAGGCTCCTTCCTGGGGAAGAGTCCTGACCTAGCCTGACTTGAGCTCTGTCACTTCCAGCTGCAGGAACTCCAGTGATGCGTGGACTCTCCAAGCCTCGGTCTCTCCACCTGAAAATGGGTGGTGCGAGTCTTTCTGCTCTGGGAGTCTGGGATCATTTGATGGTGACAGGCACGAAGTGTGCGGAGCAGGCTGCCTCGGGTTTCTGATTTCCCCCAGATGCGTCCTGGGGCTAGATCCCCAGCTGGAGGAGGCTGTGGGGGCAGCTAGTTGGGGACAATGCGCAGCATTGAGCTCCTGCCAGCCCCGGTTTGGGGTTGGACAAACAGAGCGATCTGTGCAGGACCGGAGGACCTGGGCCCAGGCAGGTGGGGAGTTGGGTTACACTGTCGGCAGCAGCCGCGCCGCGGGGGGCTCTGGGCGGTTTCCGCTCCTTAGGGAGAGTAATTAAATGAGCGGTCAGGGCCCCTGGCTGAAGTCTTGGCAGGATGGTTTAGTTACAGGAGTCGTGGGGGCGGGGCTGCTGGGCGTGGTCCCAAGACAGCACTGACAGTATAAGTGACAGTGACAGGCAGCCTGACAGAGAGCAACTCCCACCACGCCCGGCCCTGCGCAAGAGGGCGGCGTGACTCCCTTTCACAGATGGCAAACAGAGGCTGGGGGCCACTGCACCCACCGGGCCAAGGCCTAGTTCCTTCCTCCTGCAGGATGGGGTCTGAGTCCTGGCAACTCAGTTTCACCGGTGACAGGAGCTATAGGCAGAGCCGAGGCCTGCGGGCAGAGGGCACCGTTCCGGGGCCGAGCTGCACTTGGCGTTTCAGCTTTGCTGTGACCCAGCAGCCTGTCTCCTCTAGGATGGGCGTGTGAGGGGCAAATCTTCCAAGGGCCGCAGAGAACAGCGCTCCGCTCAGTACTGAGACGCTGAGAGCCGCTCGCCCCCCACAAATCCTCGGGCTACTGTCCCAGAGCCGAACTCAGTGGGCAAACGCTCCCCCACCAGCCGCGTCTCCCACAGGGCCTCATGGTGAGGCCTCAGCCCTGTCTTTTGCAAGGGTCCCTTCTCGAAGCCCCTCTCCTGCAGGACTCTGGGGAGTCTCTCCGGGCCCTGCATGCAGTAGGCGCTCGGGGAGGGGAGAACAGGCCACTAGGATGACTGTAGCTGTTTCCTGTGCCCCCAGCTCCTTCCGCAGTGCGATAGTCATACTATGGTTTCCAACCTCCCAGCGGGGAAACTAAGGCACAGAGAAAGGCGATCACGCAGCCGGTGAGTGGCAGGGCCAGGGACACACCCGAGCCGTGGGAAGGAGAGGCCTGTCCTGAGACCACGGCCCTCCCTTGAAGGAGCAGGCTGTCCTTGCACCCGTTCTGCGGGTGGAAACTGAGGCTGAGGGACCAAGCGGTTTGGCTGTCTGCACCCAGAGACCGGAGCTGGGGTTAACCTCTCTGTCCACCCCCACTCCCTGTCCATTCAGCCTCTGGCCAGTGCTCCGGCCTCTGTTTACCCAGCCTGACACCCTGGACACTGCTCTTCCGCCTGTCCCGGAGTCTTAGACACCTTAACAATAGGATCCTCTGTCTGCGGCTGGTTTTCATTCAAGTCCTTTGTGCTGGGGGAAAAAAAAGAAAAAGAAAACTCGATTCCACCCCTCCTCTTCTCTTCCTGGAGAGAGGGGGGCCCCAGGACTCCCTCCCCTCATTCTGGGGCTCAGAAACTCCCACGGCCTACCTGAGGTCACACAGCAGGCTGGAGCCTGAGATACCCGGTCTGGTGCATCTGCTGCTGTGGCCTGGTTTTCTAGGCCCGTGGAGGACAGAGGCTGTGGATGCAGCCTCTTCAAGCTTGGCCACACGCTGGGGGCCTGCCATCCCCAGACTCACAGGGTCTTGTCATGCCCTTTAGCCCATGAAGACCCCAGGTGGTGGAGGGGAAATGCCCAGGGAGTAGGGCTGGGAACTGCTCGAGCAGGGATTGGAGCCGCTGTGGGCCTAGACTTGTGGGATGGAGGAAAGGGAGCTGGGCGGGCCCGGCCTGGAGCTGAGCCAGGCAGGAACAATGGGGCCTCAGAGATGGTGGTGGCCCAGGTGGGGTGCCAGCTGAGCCAGGGGCCACAGGGGGCGGTGTGGCCCAGGGCAACCTGGACTGTCTGCTTCCTTCAGCTGCTGCCGGGTGCTCTGGCACCTCAGTGCTGGACCTGGATGGACCTGGGTGGATGCAGGGCTCTGGCGGGGCAGGGCCAGCACCATGGCAATGACAGCTGTGATGGTCAGCGGCCCGCATCGTACCCAGGCCTGGGCCGAGGGTCCCCCACACAGGCCCAGGGCTGTGATTAGTGCCCTTTACCCTGGGGAGGTGAGGCCAGAAGGGCCCAAGGACTTGGCACACAGGGATAAGGAACTGTGGAAAGCAGGGCTTGGCGTGAGCTCCCCGGCCCCAGGGGACTTGGGATCACCGGAAGTGGGGAGGCGGTATAGCCGAGCCGTGACATGAAGTGGTGATGCTCAAGCTCGGAGATGTGCTTGGCGCCGACAGGTGCGCAGTGAGCTGTGGCACTTGTGGACCGAGCACCTGCTCTCTGGGTTGGAGTCCTGCTTCAGAACCAGCTGCGTGTGCAGCCCTGGGCCCTGGATGATTTGAGACCTTCTCCACCTTCTTGTCCTACCTGCTCTCTATTTTCACCCATTTCAAGCTTCCTTCCTGTTTTCCTTTTGTCTCAGTTAGGCCGTCTTCTACCGCTGGAGCAGGAAAGACATTTAACTCCATCTAATAGCAAGAAGTCTGATCTGTGCCTGCTCCTGGGCCCTCGCTTGGCATCTCTTCACTGCATTTTTCCTCATGGGTTTCCCATAGCTGCTGTGGCACCAGATAGCATGTTCCATACCACAGACTAACCAGGAAGTGAAATGGGGAACAGAAAAAGGGATTTTCTCCTCCAGGATCTCACTTTTTTATGGAGAAGGAAAACAGTTTTTGGATGTCCTACCAGAATCCCCTGATGCCGCATGGGAGGACGGACCCCCATGCCCGGAAAGCAGTTCCCATGGCTGACTTAGACCAGCTGGGATCCAGCCTCCAAATGTCCCACAGAAATGTGGTCTTGGAGGACGATGGCCATGGTGGGCCTGCCACAGCGGGAGTCTCGCTGAGCCCTAGGTTGCTCGGGCTCACTCCGTCCTCCCCAGGCCTCTGCAGTGGCCGCTCCTGCCTTCATCCGGGTCCCCACCCCACCCCCTCCGTCCATGGGCCCCACTGGTGCTGGCCTTCCCCGGCGTCCCCGCCAGCGCCGGCCGCTCCCGCCCGGCAGAACCCTCCTCCCCGAGGAGAAGCCGACCTTTCGGGGCCCTCAGCCCTTGTCCTCCCGCAGGGGACATGGGGACCTCACAGGCTTTGAGTTGGGGAGCAGTGTGGATGTAGCGGGTGTCCTGGTTGGGTGTGGATGCAGGGAAGAGGGTCGGGAAGGCAGCAGCCCCAAACATGCCGAGCTCACGTCCCCTTACCTCGCCCTGTTGCTCTCTCCGCCAGGATCACTTTCTCTGAGTCGGACTGGGCTTTGGGGCCCCCAGGTCGCCATGGAAAGCAACCCCGTCCCTGTCCTGCACCCACTCATGGCTGAGCACTTGCTTGCTGTGCGGTCAGTCCTGGGAACTACGGGTTCTGTGTCCTCGGACCTGACCCATGTCGGGGGGCAGAGTTTCCGGAGTGAGGCTTCGCTGTCCCTGCAGGGACTTTCCTCCCTGCCGCGACTCCCCCACGCCAGGTACTAAGCGTCCGCACAGAAGCCGCAGGGCGTCACCCAATGGGATTCTGAGGTATGGAAGAGGATTTCACTTCCGCAGAGCTCTGTGTCCACAGGGCCTGGAGCTGCCCCTGCCAGCACAGGGAGACGCGGTGACTGTGCATTCAGGGTTCAGCCTAGTGCCTCGCTTCCCTAGCACCCGGCTCCGTCTTGCTCAGCGGGGGCACTGTAGGTGCCCAGAACAGGTGGGCAACACTTTAGCTTCTCCTGTGGGTGCGTCTGTGAGGAAGCTGCCTGCGTCCCAAGGTGCCCCTGCCTGTGGGCGACCTGGGTGGGGCTGCCTGGAGGATGTTGGGGTGCCCTGGGCCCAGAGAGACCCTCGGAGCCCACACAACTCAGAGCCAGGGC
Source organism: Thryonomys swinderianus (assembly GCA_004025085.1). NCBI lineage: Eukaryota > Metazoa > Chordata > Mammalia > Rodentia > Thryonomyidae > Thryonomys > Thryonomys swinderianus. The sequence continues at coordinate 45,576 of PVIC010002202.1, forward strand.
AATGTTTGGCCTGCCAGCCATGGCAACATCGGGCACCCAGAAAGCGACCCTCGGAGGGGTGGGTTTGGTAGACTCCTCCCCCTGGAGGAGCTCCCTTCTGGCAAATTTGCTCCAGCGTTTGTCTGGGTGTTGTTTCTTTAGGGTCTGTAGCTTAGACAGAAAACCCTGGGCGGTGCTGCGGCCTGGGAGTGCCAGGCTCATGGGACCTAAGGTGGCAATCGCGTGGCCTTTGAGTTTCCCTTGGGGATTCCACAGGAAGGATGTGGCCTCCCGTGTGGCCCCTGGGCGCACTGCAGAAGCAGGCCTGTGTGGCCGCCCGACTCACTGCCCAGGCCCCACAGGCTCCAGCCCCTGTCCCCTCCCCACGCCAGGACTGTAATTCGACTTTTGCTGGTTGAGCTGGATACCTGTCCCTGTGCCCGCCTTGGCCCCCTAAGTCTTGGAGTGATAGAGCAAGTGGGCTGTACTGGACAGTATGAGGGGCCTGCCCTGCCCTTTCCTGGGTCACCCCTGGGCCCCCTAGAATGTCAGGCCCGAGGGAATCCGGCTGAGAGCCCCCAGATGGAGTCCATACCTTCCGACCCCCAGGGACGTTAGGCTCCGAGTGGCCCAGGAATGGGGGCGAGGCAGAGCCCACAGCAGGGGGGAGGGGTCTGGGCAATGACTTCCTGTGCCTCCGTTTATTCTGCATTCTCCATTCATTTGTCCCGGCCTTTTGGGGTGATGGATGGTAACCAGACATCCTTGCAAGTGTGAGTTTGTGCCCCTAAGAGTACCTTGTGATTTTTGGCCGCTAATGAGAGGTAGGAAGTTGGTGTGACCACAGGGTCTGGAAAGCTTCCTTGAAGAAGCTGAGCTGAGGATGCAGGTGGAGCAGAGACCAGAAAGATGAGGAAGGGAGGGACCAATGTTCTAAGCAAGAGGGCCGAACACGTGCAAGGGCCCTGGGGCGGACTGGGGAAGAGGAGAGGCCTGGGGCTTTGAGGTAAGGGGTGAGTGAGGGGTGGGGAAGGAAGGAATGGGCTAGGCCAACCTCCAGAGGGGGTGTCCAACCTGCTCCTCATGCAGAGCAGTGACTTGAGGAGGGTCTTGGTGGGCACAGGTAGAGTAGTTGTCGCCTCGGCTGCTTGAGTGCTGGCTACTTTTCACACCCTGGCCCATGAGCTATCTCGTGAAGACTCGGCTATAAGCCCTGAAGGTGCTGGGGTTGAGCATATGTGCAATATGAGGAAACTGAGTCTCTGAGGTCTTCCCATCCTCCCCCTGCCTGCTCCCTCCCACCCAGAGAAAAGAGGAAGGGAGAGCTGGTGGCTCTTGGTCAGCCCAGAAGAGTCTGGGCTGGAGATGGGAGGGTGGGGCCCTTGGGGCCCTGAGCTGCACCCAGGATGGGCTTCCGTTTAACCACAGCCCTGTGACATGCCCCAAAGGGGAAGCAGAGGCCGCCTGTCCTCATCCCCGGTACCCAGGGAGAGAGCTGGGGATGCCCAGAGGCAGGGGGTAGGTGCAGGGGAGACCTCACTCTGGCCCCGGGCTGTGAGGCTGCCATGTCTGATTTTGGGGCCAGCTGAGCCCAACTGGTGACTTCCACCACGCCACACCAGGACCTCGACTTCCTTTTTTCTAATAGAAACCCAGAACCTCTTCCTGGGTGTTTTCAGGATTAGCACACAGTAGGTCCTTGCAGAAGGGCTAGCTGGCAGTCATGGGTGGTTGAATATTTAAGGTAAAGATGCTTTTCTTCTGAAAGGAATAGACAACTTGAACTCACACATGGGCATTTAACAAACATTATTAAGTATCTGCTATGTTCCTGGGTACTGTAGAGATAGTAATGAAGAAGCCCCCCTCCACCTCTGTCTGGATTGGGGCAGACATCACCAATTGATTGCCTTTTCCACTGAAATCAGAGTTCTTCCCAGGGCCAGGCACTGGTGGGAGGTTGACATGCGAGGAAGAGCATATTCTCCCCAGGAGGGACAGCAGATGGGGACATGTAGGCCCCAGGGAGAGCTTTCTAGGTGATTTAACCTGCTTATTCTCAGTTTCTTTCAACAAATACCTATTGAACACGACAGTGACCAGGGTGACACTGACATCGTGTTGAGGCTGAGGAACAAGTATAAAGCATCACTGGCTTTCTGAGCCTGCAAGTTCTGGATCCACGGAGCCAGCCAAACTCGGAAGGAATATATTTTTAAAAGTTTGAATTTGTACTGGACATATAGAGCCTTTTTTTTTTTGCCGATTCCCTAAGCAGCCCAGTGTGACAGCTATGTCCGCAGCAGGTGATGGTATGGTCTGTTACCCCAAGATGATTTAAGCAGCACTGACAAACCTATAACACGTGTGCCGCAGTGGGTGGTTTGCTAGTCAAAGCTTTAAATCACTGCTCTGGAGTACACAGGAGGGTGACAGATTCTGTGCCAATTCATTGACATCTGTGAGGCTGCAGAGTCTGGTGTCCAAGGGATGACAGGAAGGAGACGCTTCAGACGGAGCTCTGTCCTTCAGACTCCAGAAGTTGGCATCCTGGAGGCCTGAGTGACGGGAAAGAGAGCAGGGGTGGTGCAGGACGTGGTGGCCGAGATGAGCAGGGGTGGGCACACGGGTCTGACCCTCAGTGGCCCTGGCACTCATGGGGCTTTAGCGTAGGAGGGTCACACTCTGTCTGCATGAAGGGGACAAGGGGGAAAGAGGTGGGCGACTGTGCTGGGGAGCACGACTGATGCCCAAGCTTGGCCCGGGGGTGAGGCCGCGACATGGGGCGGGTGGCCGAGGGTGGTGGGGCCGAGGCTCTGCCTTCGCTTTCAGTTTCCTCCAACCCCACCCTTCTGGGGGCTCTGGGTCACTGGACTTTCCCTGGCACTGCGGGTCCTTCCTCCCACCTCCTGTTCCTCTGCTGCCCCAGCCCGGCATGCACCATGTCCTGTCCCAGCGCCCGTCCTCCTGTCCTTGACTCTCTACAAGACACTTTGCAGCCCACAGCCCAGGGCCTGTCTGGAGCTGCCTTTCTTTTCTTTCTTTCTTTTTTTTTAGACAGGGTCTCTCTTTGTAGCTCAGGCTGACCCTGAGCTCACTATGTAGCCCAGGAAAGCCTCAAACTCAGCAGTCCTCCTGCCTCTGCCTCCCGAGTGCTGGGGTGACAGGTGTGAGTCACCACACCCGGCACTGTGGTATGTGGTACTGACTGTTGATGGGCGTGAGTCACCATGCCCGGTATTGTTGTATGTGGTTACAGGGGATCAACTCAGGACCGTGCGCTTGCTAGGCAGGTGCTGGAACTACTGGGCTAAATCTCTGGCCCTGGAACTGCCTTTCTCAGGCCAGGTTTGTCCACAGGTGTCTTGGCCATGGTAGATATGTTCGAAGGGTGACCCTGGTCATAGACAAGGACCTAGAGAGGCTGCCAGGGGCCAGCCGTTCTCCCGGGCAACTTCCCCAGATCTGTTGCTAGATGGACCTGGCAGGTGGCCCTTTCTCCCTCCCGGAGGCTCTGGGCATGTGACTGGATGTGGTGCATGCCGAGCAGGGCCTGGGCCTGTATCTGGGCTGTTGGGGAGGAGACCTGAATGGATTAGTAATGCCTGCTGTGGGCCAGGAATGAACGCGGGGTGCAGGGCTCTCTCTCTCTCTCTCTCTCTCTCTCTCTCTCTTTTTTGTGGTACTGGGGATTGAACTCTGGCCCTTGTGCATCCAAGGTTGGCGCAGTACCACTTAAGCTAAATCCTCAACCCCGAGTGCAGGACTCTCTTTGTATCTGCAACACTCAGTAGGGCCGAACCTTGTCCCCAGGCATGATACTGCAGTCTGAGAACACCCCAGGCCTTGGTTTTTGTACCTGTGCACTGAAGATGACAATGACAATGTGCTCAAGGGGCTGGGAGCTTGGGGCAGCTTTCCTGCTGCCCAGCAGCAGCAGGGCACAGGCCAGAGCTGTAACACCCAGCACCATGCATCTGGTGGGTGGCAGGGCTGGCTTTGAACTGGGGAGCTGGGGACAGGAGCACAGTCGAGCCGGGAGGGGAGGTGCTTGCCAGATATCTCCGTGACCTCGGACCCCACTTCTCCTTTTGCCCAGCACACAGGAAGCCTGGCTGGGCCTCCCTTGCCCATCCTGTCTGCAGCCGGGTGGACATGGGGTTCAGGCCACCCCCTTCCTGTGTTGCGCAAGATGAGGCGTCCCCGTGTGGGATGGGCAGGCGGATGATAGATGGGTCATTGCCCGCAGTTACCGCTCACAGGCCTGCCTGGTCCCTGACCCTTCTTCCTCCTGTTTCCCCAAAGTGCAGGAGGCCTTGGGCAAGAAGTTGGGGGGCCTAGGACATCAGAGAGACTCTCTAGCCACTATCTTGTTCCAACAGAGCGGGCATAGGCATAGGTGATCGTGGGGACAACAGTCTTCCATGTACAGGGTCTCTGTCATGAAACCACAGTGCTCACTAAGTTGCCTATGCTGGCCTCTAGCTAGAGATCCTCCTGCCTCAGCTTCCTGAGTGTTAGGATTACACGCGTGCATGACCACGCCTGGCTTCTAATGAGGCTGAAGAAGCTCTGAGGGGTGGAGGGAGCTGCCCGAGGCCATGCGGTTCAGCTGTGCCCCATTGAAGACCACCGTTCAAGCCCTGGCAAGGGCTGCTCTGGGATCAGGAGAACTGGGAGGAAGGTGCATCTAGCTGCCCTCTGCTGGGCAGTCGGTGCATGTGGTACCCTTGTGGCCTCAGTTTCCCCATGTGCTCCAGCCTTGGCTTTCAAGCCCTTGTTTCCAGATGAGGCAGCTCAGGAAGTGCTGGCGTAGGCAGTGCACAGAGCGGAGAGGGACAGAAGGTTCCAGGGATGGCCAGGACCCCGAGCGCCCACTGGGGTCACGCTGAGCCCTCTGCGGGGCCCGCTCCCCAGAGTGCAGACAGAGCCCTGGCTGTCCTCCCCAGGCGGCCTTGCTCACCCCTCGCTCAGCCTAGCTCCTCTCCCCGGCGGTGTTTGGGGTCCCCTCCCAGACACTCCTGCCTCCGGCCAGGTTCAGGGTTGGCGCTGTGGAGCCGCACTGTCTCGACCTTGCAGTGTGACCTTGGCACCCGGCCCATTTCTTCGAACCCACTTTTTCCACCGTGAAAAGGGGTTCACAACAGGGGGACTGATTGGGGGCAGAAGGTGATAGCGGGGCCTCGGGAGATAAGGGATGTGGGTGCTGCCATGGAAGGCTTTGGGGGTGGCGAGGAGCCCCTGGAGGGGGCGAACAGGGTGGGGTGAAGCGGCCGAGAGGAGCTGGCTGGGATGGGTGGGAAGACACAGTGTGCCAGGTCCCCAGCCCACCCCGGGTTCCTGCCGAGCCTGAGGCTGGGTGTCAGGGGACAGGCAGAGGCCGCCGGCTCCAGGGAGCCATGGTGGGAGCGGCGCCCTCTTCTACCTCCGGAGACAGTGCTCCTTGCCCCACAGCCAACCGGGGTCTGCTCCCTGGGTGCTGGCTACCCGGCCCCGCGCTCAGGTCTCCCCTCAGATCCCGGGACCCTGGCTGCCAGGGAGCCACCGCGTCCTGGGCCCCTCCTCCCTGCGCACCATCCTCCCAGCTGGAACATTCTGCTGAGTCCGAGGGACCCCACGCCTCCTGTGGCCTTAGCCCCCATGACTCCCACCCTTCTCAGGGCAGAGATAAGTGGATCTGCACCCCGAACCCAGGCTGCCTGCACCTCTCTGGCTCCAGCACCGTCTCCCTTCTCCCCTCTTCTGTAGTCACGGTGACCTCACCTCTGTGCCATTACAGCCCAGTTGTGCTTGGGCCCCAGGCCCCTTGCACATGCCCTTCCCCAGCTCTCCTCGTGCCTTCCCTTGTTTGCGGCCAGGCTGCCCCCAGAGGACAGACACAGTCCCCGGCCGGCCCGCACTCCTTGCACCTCATGCTGTTTTACTTTCTTCCTATCCGGTATCACTCACTCTAGAAATTACCTTGCTTGTTACCCTATTTCTTGTCTGACATTCCTTCCTCTGGAATGTCACGGTCACAGGTAGGGTTTGGTCTGCTGTTCTCCGCGCATGCCGCTCCCCAGCACAGGCCCTGCCTGGAGCAGGTGCCCAGAGAACATTCGGTCTGAGGGAGGGATGAGTGAGGGAATGCACGTCTCTGCAGATGGCGGGACAGGTCCTGGACTCGCAGTCCAGTGCTCTTGCTGTGGACTCGCTTCAGCTCCGAAGCTGTGGCTGCCTGTGGCCGGGCCTGTGAGCCACACACCGTGTCTGCTGGGGCTGGGAGACCTGGCTGGGTCGGGCTGGGCTGTGCATGGCTGGGTGGGCGTGCGGGGCGGGGGGGGGGGGGGGGGCTTGCCTCGGGCTGGGGAGGTAACCACCACTTAGCCTGCTCAGTGGGCTGCAGAGATTCCGTGTGTGGGCAGGGCAGGGCCAGGCTACGCCCACCCCCCTGGGCCTTGGGCGCTGTCTGGCTGGGCCTGGAGGCTGACATTCCGGGCGCTGTCCCTGCCCGAGGCCACCGGACTGGCGTGGGACAGGGTGGGGCCTGCAGGCTCCAGGCCACACTGGTGGGTCAGCCCTTCAGGCTGGGTTGCCTGAATGCCACTTCCTGCCTGGCTCCTTGGGGCATGAGGTTGGAGGCGCCTCTGCCCACACCCCCTGGCCTCACCTCCTGACTCTGTGGGTCCTAGCATGGACCCCGTGTTAGACCCTGGCTCCCAACCCTTCCTCGGGTCCATCTGTTGTTGGCCAAGGCCCTGCCTGCCACAGAATTCTCCTTCACATGCAGCCAAATGGACTCCTTAAAACTGTACATCAGCCCCTGCGGCTCTCCTGCCAAGTCCTTTCCTAGGGTCCCACTGTGCTGAGGAAAAGCAGTCAAGTGCTCCCCTGGCTGCGGAGCCTGCCTCTGACTCCATCTGTGTGCTCCCCATGCCTTCCTCACATACCCTTCCAGGCACTCTGGACTTGCTCCTGAAACAGCTCACACGTATGCTACCCCAGGGCCTTTGCACTGGCTGTTCCCACGGCCCAGAACCCTCTTCCTCCAGATACTCTGAGAGTCCTCCCTGCTGGCTCCTCTTCTGAGGTTATTACTTCTCTCTGAGCCCCCAGCTTGGCACACAATGTTTCCTTCCCTGCTTCATTTTACCTGGGTGCTCATCACCACTGGATGTGCTATGGTTTTTGTTCTGTTCTCTGATTCATCCTCAGGGTTTTTTGTCTATATGGTTTTCAGATATGTCCCCAGAGCCTGGCACAGAGTAAGTACATGCAAAAATGTTTGTTGAATGACTGAATGAGTAACTCTGTGATGCGATGGCAGATAAGGACACTTATGTGACTGGCCACGTATCTGGTCTGAGATTAAACAGGGAGAGGAACCTGAGATGCTCAGATGCTAGAACTGGTGTCTTGGAAATCGCACAAACCAAGATCTCGGCTGTGACAAGTGGACCCGGGGCACTGGCCCACACCAGGCTGGGGCCTGGCCCTCCTGAAGGCTGATGCCTCCTCGGCATTCCAGGCTGCGACCCAGGTTCCATGATTGCTATTTCGAGCCTCTTAGGCCCAAGGACTGTGTGTTCCCAGCAGGCGGCGTGTGCCAGCCCTGAGCCTGGGTGTGTCTGTCACCCTATCTGCAGCCCAAGGACCTTAACCTGTTGGCTGCTGCGGCTGTGGCACAACCCGCACCTGCCTGGTCCCCCTGTAGAGCCCTGCCGGGTCTCAGGACAGGCGGGGTCAGCCCTCCCGCGTGCCCTGCTTCTGCCCCTGCCGGCTGTGTGACCTTGGGGAGGCTGCTCACCTCTCTGGTCTCGGTCATCCTCCCTCACCCCGCCTTTACTCCTTGAGGGTCTGTCTACCTGTCTTCTTTGCCCAGAACCAGCTCACCCAGGGAGGGACTCAATCCATGCAGCATCCCTGGCATGGCACCTGGCACACAGCAGGTACTCAATAAGTGTCCGTTAAGAGAACAGTTAGGGAGGAGCGGCTCCTCGGGAAGGTGGGCCCAGGCAAGCGCCAGGCCCTGCCTCATGCCCGGAAGCTGCCCTAGCAGGTCTTATCTTCGGGGAGAAATGGGGAGAGGCAGGCTGGAGAGGAGAGTCCCTCCTGTGATGTCATGAAGTGTCAGCTCCTGAATCGGGATTAAAACGGGGGTGGAGGGATGGGGTTCACTTCTCAGCCTGGGAGTCCGGGTGAAGAGGTCCCTGTCCCCCACAGTGGGGACGGGAGGTGGCTGAGGCCCATTGGGAGGTGACCCTCTGTGTTGTTTCTCCCGCTGTTCCCGTCTCCCCAGGAGGCAGCCGCCCTGCTGTCTGCAGAGGCGCCTGGAGCTCATCCTGCCACCCAGTTCCCTGCTGGTCCCCGAGTCCGTGCACTAGTGAGCGCCTGGCCCGCTGGGACCGCGGTGGCCGCTCCCTTGGGGTGAGTGGGTCTGGGAGGCCGAGCCGCTCATGGGCTCACTGCTTGCTTTCCTGGCCCCCTGAGACTCTCCTGGGGACACCACTCCCACTGAACTCTGGTGACTTTTGAAAGCAGGACCCTCTCCCCAGCCCCAGGCTCGGGTCAGCATCCTGCTTCCCAGGCACCATGGGGGCGGCGGGGAAAGCCACCCACTCGGTGCCTCCTGAGCCCCAAACCCTCCCTCCTGGCCCCGGGTCTCTCCAACCCAGGAGTCTCCCTGCCTGTTCTCCCTCACCCCCTTGCCTGACCGCTCCCCAAGATGCCCCTTCCAGAAGCCCCGGCATTGGCCATGTCTCCTACCTCCACGGCCAGTGGTGCTGACCCCAGCGTGACTGTCCAGATGGTGCAGCCACCCCCTCCCTCTTCCTCCTCGGGGCTGTTCTTGGCAGAGATCCCCTCAGAGCCCAAGTCAGGTCCTGACCTGCTGCTCAGACCCTTCCCAGGGTGCCCACCTCCATCAGCAAAAGCCCAAGGCCCTTTGGCGTGTGAGAAACTCCACCTCTGTGGTGATCACAGTTCTTCCCGTCTCGGGCTTCCAGCCCGACTCCTCCACGGGCCGGGTCCTCCTGCAGCAGGGCCTTTGCCGGTGCTGTGCCCTTTGCCTGGACCTCGTCCGCTGTGTAGCACACGGGCCTCCCTCACCTCCTCAGGTTTCTGCTCCACGTCGGCCCTGACAGCCTCCTCTGACTGGGACATTTCCCTTTGTCCCTCTCTATCATCTCTCACCTATTTTTCCTTCAAGAGGGAGGAGGTGGCAGCGGTAAAGGCTTCTGGGAGGTGAGAGCAGGAGCGGAGGAAGGTGCCGGGAGGTCAGGGCTGGGACCGTGCCCAGGGAGCAGGCCAGGCTGGCCGAGTCTCAGTCCCTGGCTGGCTGTGTGACCAGGTAGCCACGTTCTTCGCTGGACGGGGAGGACCCTACTGACAGGCGGGGAAATGAGGGCGCGAGCTGCTCCCACAGCCGGCCTATTGGTCTGGGCGCAGGGTCGGCCCAGATTCCTCCAGCCATGGCTCTGAGTGATCAGGTCCCCAGTGCGTGTCTACTCAGTGACCCCAGGCCTGGAGGCCAGGGGAGGCAGGGCTGAGCCTGGTGGGCTGGGGTCGGTCCCAGCCTCTGCCCGGGCCTGGCACCCTCCAGGGTGCCGAGTTGCACAATCACACCACCCACGGCTGTGACCGAGGCGGTGACACACTGTTGGAGCCACCCTTGGACCATGCGGCCTGGTCACACCACAGGGCCTGTCAGCAGGGCCACGCCCCGACTCAGCCTGACTTGCATTCTGCTCCTTGGGCTGCCGTTTCCTGGCTGTGTGACTTTGGGCAAGTCACTTCCCCTCTCTGAGCCTCAATTTCCTCTTCGGAAAGAGGAAATAATAATAGTTCTTGGCCTCCTGGTTGTTGGGAAGACGTGCTCTTATCCCTGCAGCCCCAACCCTCTGGCTCTTACTCAGCATGCAGATGCTTCCCACCCCAGGACTTCTGCGTGTGCCATTCCCTCCGCCGGAGCGCTTTGCTGAGGTCAGCTTTCTCCTGCACCTGCTCTGGCTGGTGTCTGCAGCTCTTGCCACTTTCTGATGCACTGTGGTTTTCCTTATTTACCTGTCGGCCCCCCCAGGACGGAAGCTCCAGTCTTGTCTCTCTTTGTCGTGACCGTGCCTCCTGCCTGCACCACAGCACCTGGCACGGAAAGGTGTCCCACAAAGAGCTGTGCAGAGAGTGAATGAATGAATGAACAGACAAGAAATGCTTAGTTCCAGGTCCTGCACTTAGTAAGGACTTGAACCCAACCAGTGATTTATGTTATTTTATTTGGTTCTGGGAATGGAATCCAGGCTCTTGCTACATTGCTGGTACCCTTTTAATTTTCCTTTTATATTTTGAAACAGGGTCTCACTAAGTCACAAAGTTGCTGGCTCAGATTTTTGATCCTCCTGCCTCTGCCTCTCCGGGTGCTGGGATTAGGAGTCTGTACCACCTTGCCGGGCACTGGTGTCATTTTCGCCAGCCATTTTCTGGTGCCCTGTAGCCTGGCCCCCCAGATCCGACCCTCACCAGCTGGTGCCCTTGCTTTCTCGCTGCCAGCCTGGCCCAGCTCCCAGCTCCTGCGCAGCCTCACCCTGGGGTCAGGCTGACCTCTTTCCATCCCAGGCCTGCAGGGCGGCTCCCCCAGGCCCTGCCTTGGGCTCCGCTTCCATCTTGGGCAGAGGCTTCTGGTAAGCTGCAGAGCCGTGCTTGGCAGCTGCCCTGGGCCCGGCCCATGAGTGCCCATGGCCTTCCTCAGATGTGGCCCGGTTACCACACAGACAGGGACTGTGGAACCCGGAAGGGGCAGCCATATCTGATTGCTGGTCTTTGGGCTCCTAAAAAGTTTGGAACGGCATCCAGGACTGTGACCATTTTGCTTTTGGAACAGGGCTGGGGCTTGGGTGACTTTTCTGTGGCCAGCTCGAACCCTAACACTGGATCTGGAGCTGGGTTCAAATCTCAGTCTCCCACTTGCTGGCTGTGTGACCTGAGGCCTTGCTTCCTTCAAGCCTAAGTTTCCTCATCTGTGGAATGGCCTCGTGATGCTCCTGACTGTGGAGTTGTTGGGAAGGACGAGATCACTGTCTCTCTGGGCCTGCGGGTCTGGGACCTGGGCTCCTGGCCTCTGCAGGGCCGCCTCACAGCCTCCCTGCCGTGACGCTCCACTGTCCCTGGAGACTGCTCACTGCTCTAGTTTTTCCTTCATGACGTCTCTCTCCTCATCCTGGCCTCACTTCTCCAAAACCAGCTTGTTTTTGTTTTCTGTTTTTACGGCTCCATAAATGAGTCACGGGCCTGATTTGATTTAATTTCGTTGTAATTGTTATCTTTTCAAGCTTGTTTTTTTCCACTTGGTTACTCACAAGACCACAAAACCTAAACAGGACGGGGCCTTCCCTGACCTGGCCTCCCGCTCCTTGGGGATTCGGGCCAGGGTCCTTGGCTCCTGGAGATGAGGTGTCCTTCTTGGGGGAGAGGCCAGGGCTGAGTCCCCGCTGTCCTCACTGCTGGAGCACCGGGAGCACTCTGGGCCCTGTTCCCCAGGGTCCTCAAGCGCTCAGACGCCTCGTGCCAGGAGGCGACGTGACAGAGGAGGTGGCTGGAGGAGACTTGGGTGAGCTGGACAGAACAAGCCTGCCTCTGGGGACCATCACTTCTTAGCCGGCATGTGGCCCAGATCTTTCCACTTCTTAAGAGAAGCAGAATCTAAGTTCATATGCAAAAAGTCCTGATTTATAAATGTTGGCCAAGAAATTAAATTAAAAACAAATAAACAAAGCCCAACTCTGTGGCTTTGTGTGGCCCCTTTGGCCCCTTTCTGGTTGAGAAGGTTCTAGAAAAGCTGGCCTCATCCACACTCCAGCTGCCGAGTTCCTCCCACACCTGGGCCAGAGCTTTTTCCTCTGCCTGGAACTCTCTCCTCCCCCACCTCGGCGGTGCTCAGCATTTCCAGGCACAGCCGCTCCTGTCCTCCTGTAGCCACCTGGTTACCATGCTAGGGGACCAACATTTTAGTCATTTCTCCCACTGGACTCTGAGCATGGGGGATTGGCATCAGCTTTGCCCTCTGTGACTCTAGTTTTGCTTATGTGCAATCACTTTTTTTTTTTTTTTTTGAGACAGGGTCTTGCTTTGTAGTTCAGGCTGGCCCTGAGTTCACTATGTAGCCCAGGAAAGCCTCCACGAACTCAGCAATCCTCCTGTCTCTGCCTCCCGAGTGCTGGGATTACAGGCGTGAGCCACCACGCCCAGCACTGTGGTATGTGGTGTTGATGGCTGGTGGGTGTGAGTCACCACGCCCAGCATTGTATGTGGTTTCCGGGATCGAACTCAGAACCTTGCGCTTGCAAGGCAGGTGCCAGAACCACTGAGCTAAATCTCTGGTCCTGCAATCACTTTTATAATAGGTAGATTTGCCTCTTCATTGTTAAAAACCATAACAAATGTTTGTCTTGGAATGGGCTACAGGACTCATGTGACTTTTGAGGGGTCAGGGCTGGGGGAGCAGGACCCCAGCCACACCTCAGAGCTGCTCCTGGAAGGTTAGGGGTGGCCATGTGACCAGGCCCACCAATCACATGCCTCCATGCCAGATTTATGAATCAGAAGTTGGAAATGTTGGGGAGGGGCTTGCCTGGGAGTCTGTCCTGGGTGGGGCTGTGGCCCAGCTACTTTTTCTGAGGCTGCAGCGGGCCAGTTCTGGGGCAGAGACCAGTGCCCAGCAGTGGTCACACTGCTGACCGAATCATTTGCAGAAATGACTCTCTCCATAATTATGCCAGGGAGGTCAGACACAACGTAGAGGACGTCGTGTTGTGCTGTCATACAATTCCGCTTAAATATATTTCAATATATCCACACTTGCTTCACTGCGTCCATTCTAAGAGTTTGTGTGCACCACAGCAAATTATATGATAATTATGTCAGGTCCAAGAGAAAACCAGTTTATGTTCACAGTCGTTCTGTCCCCACTTCGCAAGACAGTGTCTTAATCAAGTCTCTGCGGTCAGTTTTCATTCTGAGCTTTTGGAGTCGTCCTCACTGAATAATTCTCTTTCTGTGGCTTTTTCCTCGGCCAAGTTGTCCACCTTTATTTTCTGAGCTGCAGCCCAAGGCTCCAGAGCAGTCCCCTCTTAGGGTCTCTGCGGCTCCTCTCTCTCTGTGAGGATACAGGGATGAATGGGGGTGCTGTTCTCCAGGGCCTGAGGGGCTCAGGGTATCTCCTAGGCCCTGCTGAGAGGTGTGGCCTCCGTCTCTCTGGCTTCAGCCTCCGCTGCTTCCTGGTCCAACCCCACCTGGTTGGCTCTCTTGGCTTCTGGTCTTCTCTCCTTAGGCCATGCTTTGTGCTGGGGCAGAAGCTCTGTGGCTCATTCATCCTCTCCATGAAGAAGGGATCCCTGGTTCTCAGAGGACTGAGCCCGGCATTCTCAGATCCAGATGCCCAGGTGACCTGAGCGAGCCATGTACTCACTGGATCACCTGATGTGCGTGGAGCTGGGGCCGAGCGGCTCAGCGCTGAGTGGCCTGCCTCTCTAAGGACAGAGAAAGTGAGGAAATGCCCACCCAGGGAAGGCGCTGTTGCGGGGGCCACGGTGGGTGAGGCTTCTGGGGGCTCTGTGGAACATGCCTGCTCTAGGGAGGCCCTATGCCCAAGGGAAGCAGATGTTCAGGGCAGACTGTCCCACGTGCAGGGGCAGCAGATGCAGAGGCCTTGAAGTAGGGGAAAGTCCCAGGGATCGGGACGGAGAAGGAGAGCGACCTGGCTAAGGGACCCGGGGAGAGAGCGGGCTGGATGGGTCTGGGGAGCAGGAGGAGTGTGACCTCCTGCGGGGAGGGAGACCTTTGGCCAGTCTGAGCACAGGAGGACAGCGTCCACTGCAGACTCTCGGCCCCGGCCCTGGTGGCCTTGGACTGAGCACACTGTGCTTCGGGCTGCACCCTGCAGTGGGGGCTGCTGGCCTCCACCTTCCAGATGCCAGTTGCACCTCTACCTGTGCCAGGCAGGACAAACAAAGTCTGTCTGCAGACAGTGCCATTGGTGGTGTTGCTGACACCTGGGGGGCCTGGGTGTCACTGCAGGGCGAGGATTCTGTGTGGGGCAGGGATGGCAGCAGGGAGGACAGGGCGGTGGGCAGGTGCCAACAGCACTCAGCTCTGGACGCCGGTGAGGAGAGGTGGACAGGGTGTTGGGCTGCCCAGGGTGGCAGAGCCGTCTCGGGTCACTGAGATGCGAAGCAGGCTTGGGTTACAGGTACAGTGGGGTGGTCTGGGGTGGAGCTCTGAGCTCAGACTCAGGATGCTCAACTTGGAAGAGTTTAAGTGTCTCTTCGGGGTGGGCAGGGCCCTGACTCCAGCTGGGTGAGGAGGTCCAGCTGCGATGTGTTTCAGGAAGAAACTCCGAGAATGAAAGCAGCATCCCCACATGGAGCAGGTGTGGAAGGCCAGGCAGGGTAGGCAAGCGGTGAAATGCCAGCCCTTCCAGGTGTCACCACGTGCAGGCCAGAGGGCTGGCTTGTAGATCTGGATTGTTATTTGAAGTTTAGTTTTCTGGTGCTGGGAATGCACTCAGGGCCTTTGTACTGACCTACGTCCCCAGCCTTTTATTTCAAATGTGTTTCCGAGGCAGGGTCCTTCTGGGTCCAGGTTGCCTAGGCTGGCCTCAAACTTTTGATCCTCCTACCTCATTCTCCTCTCCTGAGTGTCGCCTGGTGTGAAACCTGGTGATGTTTCAATGTTGGCGTAAATGCGCACATACATAGGTCAGCCGTGGCCTGAGGGCCTCTGTGTGTGCGTGGGTCTTGACCGAGGGGAAGGGACTAGGTCGGGGGTTGAGCAGCGCGCTCCCATGTGAGCAGCTGAGCGCCACAGACCGTCTCCGGGGAGGGACGAGAGGAGGAACTGGGACAGGGTGCCCAGGTGAGGGCAGAAGTCAGGCCCGGGCTAGAAAAATCACAAAACACTTAACAGTATCAACAGTTTTACTTCTGAGATTGTTGGCAGCACGCAGCTCATTTATTTTACTGCCGACTTGGGGTTCTTGGCAAGCCCGGCACACACCAGGGAACGTTTGCCCAACAAGAAACATTCTCGCCTGCAGATTGTTTTCCACCAACACAAAAGTTTTCGTAAATACTGGGAAGCACTCTACCGGACTGTGAGGATGGAGTGGGCGCGGTGAAGATGTATTAATTTTAACTTGGTAGGTTTCATTAAATATTTAGAGACCAAAAAAAAAAAATGCAAAAACATTTCTTCCCAAATCTCCTTGCTGCAGATTTTTCCACCTCACAGCTGCCAAAATTTGTGAGCAAGACAAGCCGCGGTGCCGGTTGTCCCCATGGCTCCGTCCCAGGTGACACCTGGGAATAATCACCGTATCCAGGGCTCACAAGACACTGGGCCCTGCCTTGCCTGCTTCACGAGGCGGTGCTAATGCGTCAGCCATCTTAGGGGACAGAGAGGTTGAACAGCATGTCTGAGGCCACACAGCCAGCGAGCCACACAACAGGACTCGAACTCAGAGTCCATACTTGAATCTCTGCTGTGTAATAACGGCCCATGCACCCCCCTGTGCTGGTTGCCTGTGATACAGCAGAATCCCATTTATCAGATGGGGAAACCGAGGCTCAGAGAGGTGGGGTCACTTTGGGGTCTATGGTGGGAAGGGGTGAGGTCAGGATTTGGATTCCCCGCTCCCTCTGCGGCTCCTTCCTGGACTGTTTGCTCCTCTGCTAATGGTCATGAGCTGCCCACCTGACAGGCCTCCCCCCCTGGCACAGGCCCAAAGGTGGGCACGCTGCTCATCTAGCTCAGTGCTTGGCACTGAGTAGGTGTCTTGAAAGGATGGCAGCACTATTTGTGTAAATTCAGAAAAGGCACTTAAGGCAATGCCCCGTGCACAGTAGGTCCTCAAGAAGTGCTGCAGGCTAAACCCACCCTTGGGTATGGTCAGTATCCTTCCAGTCCTGCCTCCTCCCAAGCTGCCTTCAGTCAGAGAAGACGGCTTCGGGGGGCTAAGTTAGGAACAGGGTGGAATGGGTGGGGGTGGGACTGGAATGATTCAAGGCTTCCTGCCGTCTGCCAGAGCACTGGACGAGGAGCTTAGGATTTGGGATTTGAACCCCGGGACTGCTGTGTGACCCTGGCAAGCACCTTGATCTCTCTGAGCCTTGGTTTCCCTTTCTGTCGATCAAGCCTGGGCCAAGCAGCCCTGTGAGACGCCAGCCCCAAATGGGGGTAGGGGCAGTTCCTCCGTCCCTGTGGATGCCAGCCCCCCTCCTGCCTCCTGAGCGGCAGGCCAGCCTGCCCGGCTCAGCTGTGACTACGAACCAGCCAATCTGTTTACTGAACTGACTGACCCCTTCTGGGAACCCAGCCTGCGCTTCCCAGAACTCCCGTATTAATGACCCGAGCCACATGACAGAGCATGACACAGCACTTTTGGGCACAGGCAGGGCCCAGAGGGGCGCGTGGGGGGCCGCAGCCCAGCCCCCAGCCCGGCCAGCTGGTGAGTCACCCGGGCCTCCTGCAGCTCCTGTCCCGGCCGCTCTGCCGCCCGCCCCAGCGTGTCCCCACCGTGCCAGGGCCACCCAGGACCCTGGACCTTTGCCCTGTGATCTTGGTGTGATCAGGCTACCCTCTGCGAGGGCAGTGAGGCCCCGTGGGCTCCCTGAGAGTGCATCTCGGTCGGTGCCGGTTCAGTGCAGTGACAGAGGGGGAGACTGAGGTCCAGAGGGTGGGAACACATCCTCCTGAGGGAGCACAGTGAGCATGAGACAGAAGGGGTCCACGACGCCGAGGGACCCCAGACAGCTTCTCTCTCCTGGCGAGGGGGGTGTCGGGTCTCTAGGCTGCTTCATGGTGGGGGAAACTGAGGGACAGAGGCTGTGCCGTCCACCCACGGCACAGGCCAGCTCTGGACATTGCTCGGCACCGCGTCTGCACTTACAGCTGTCGGTGGCACCTGAGTGTCAGATGTTCAAGTCCTGAGTCCTCCTTCCTCAGGCTGCAGAGCTGGGCCTCAGTTTCCTCACTCGTCTACCCAACACCTGGGCCCTGATGGGCTCTGAGCCCCCTGACTCCTGCCTGCACCTCCCCTGGCACAGCTCCCCTGAGCCACAGGGGGTCGGTGTTCGGCCCCACTGTGCCCTATGCCCGCTGCTGCCTCAGGGCAAGGTTCAGGTGGTGGTTTTTATGAGGCTGGGAACCAGACAGGCTCTAGGGCTCTGAGGGGCACCGTGTTGGCAGGAGCCTGGCGCTAGCAGCCGGATGGGGCAGGTGTTCTTCATCCTACACCCATCGCTTGAGTACCTGCTGTTTACCAGACCCAGGGGACACGGAGACCGAGGAGGTCTCTGCCCTCGTTCTGCTGCAGGAGAGGGTTTGGGGAGCAGACAGACTGACAGTGGTGGTGAGTCCACAAAGGACAAGGGCCACAGGGACAAGCAGGGAATGTGGGAGCTGGGCAGATGAGAGAGGGCGTCTTTGAGAGGGGACACGGAGCATGGACCCAAGCAGGAGCAGGATTGGGCCCTGGAAGAAGAGACAGCAGGTGCAAAGGCTCTGGGGCTGGAACAGGCTTTGGGGGATTCTGGGAAAAGCAAGAAGGCCAGTGACAGAGGGTGGGAAAGAGACTGGAGATGATGCTGGGTCAGTAGCACCTGGGGGCCGCAGCAGGGAGGGACCCACAGGACCTACCTGATTGGGGCGGCGGTAGAGGTTCACCCAGGACTTCATTCAGAGTTTGTACCCAATCGATGGAGGAGCTGAGGCTCAGGCTGAGGTCATGAGAAGGTCAATGGCAGCGTGGGGACAAGAAGGACGCGCCGGGTCCCAGTTCGGGCCAACACCCCTAGAATCAGGAAGCAGAAGACTGCTGAAGGTCAGCAGAACGGGCCCGAGCGCCTGCTGAGGCTTCGGAGCTGAGCTGGGCAGGGTCGGGGCGCAGAAAGGCCAGCAGGCCAGGCTGGACCAGGACAGGCCCGTGCTGCCCTCGTGGGGCCCACAGTCCGGGTAGCGTAGTCAGAGGAGGCTGGGGACGTGAGCAGGACAGAGGGGCGTGAGCTCCTCCCGGCTGCTGTTCCTGCTCTGGGGCAGCCTCGCTGTGGCCCAGGTCAGCCCCTCACTGCGAGGAGTCGGCTGGCGCCTCCCTGCCTGTCAGCAGCAGAGAAGTGAGGCCCTCTTTCGTTCATCCACACATTCGTTCATACTGTGCCTTTTGAGTGCCCAGTTTGTGCCAGGCACCAGACCGATGCCGAGACGTAGCAGCGACAAACCTTATCCGCTAATGGAGCTGACAAGGAGGCAGCGGAGCCAGAGGCCTGGGCTGGCTCCGGCTCCTCGCCTGCGGTCTGTGTGCCTCTGGGTGAGTTGCTGTACCTCTTGGAGCCTTATCTGTGAAGTGGGCTAATTAGAGCTCCCGCTGGGTTGTCCTCAGGAGGAGTCAGTTTGCATATGAAATAGGTTTAGTGCCGAGAAGGCGCTCAGTGACTCTCCAATGGAGGAAGCCAGTGAGAAGCCACGTAGCCAGCTCTTAGTGCCAAGCGGGTCCTCAGGAAGTGCTTCTCCTCTGGCTCCTGCTGAGCCAGCTTGGGTAGCCATAAGGGCCTGAGGTTTGGCGCCTTCGTGGAAGGCAGGAAATTGGGTCTGCTGAGTTTGGGGTTGTTCTGGACCCCCTCCCCCATCCTGCACCCCATCCCAGCATGCTCTTCAGCCTGGGTGGCTAGGGCGAGCCAGGGCCTGCCCGGCAGGTCCCCAGTAATGACACTCATTACACAGGTGTCTGGAAGCACCGTGGGGGGAGTGAGGGCCTCAGGGGCCGTGTTCCCATGGCGCCCAGCCAGCCCACCCCAGGCCCTTCCTCATCCTTTGTGAGCCTGTGCCCAGGGCGGCGAGGTGGGGGTAGACGGATGGGCATGTGGCCAGCTGGCACCTGGTGAAAGGAGGGAAGCCAGGACCTGGGCGGGGGCGGGAGGGCGCTGGGGGGTGCCCAGGTGTGCAGGACAGGGTGTCAGGGAGGTGAGAGGTCCCTGCAGACGATGTGCTGCTGGCCCCGCGTGGCCCACCCCACCAGCAGGCATTGGCTGGGTCGTTTCACCCACACCGAAGGCCCAGTCGGGGCTGTGCCAGCTGGGCCGGGTGACATCAGACCCAGCCCCCCGCCAGCCTCGGCTCTGCTGCCGTCATGGAGCCCTGTACTCAGAGCTTCGGCGCTGCACTGTGTCGTTCAGAGCAGCCAGGAGGAGATGTGTGCGCTCCCTGCACACAGAAGGGGGAATGTGTGCGGTGGGGACAGGCCGGTGACTCCGACCTTCCTGCTCACGGGCCGCGCACGCTGAGGCAGCTCACTGCAGCCAGCCGAGATCCCAGTACTTGAGAGGCAGAGTCAGGAGGACCCTTGTGAGTTGGGGGCCAGCCTTCCTGTCTCAGAAAACAAAAACAAAAGAAAAGAAAGAAAAAGGAAACAGCATATTGCATTCCGTAAATGTATACAGGGCTGTCAGTTAAAAATAAAATGCAGAAATGTGAAAAGTTTCTAATCCTGAAAGGGACATACAGCAAATTAGGGAACTAAGGCATCCCAATATCCCAGTGAAGTTTTGGTAGAGGAAAATTAAGGCAGGGGAAAGAGAAAGACAGAAATAGGGTGGGGCAGGAGGGTCGAACCAAGAGTGGCCTTGGTAAAGAGGCCAGAGGGTGACTCACCAGACCCAGATCTGCAGAAGGAGCTCTGGGCGGGAGGCGTGGCAGGTGCAAAGGCCCTGAGGCAGGGCCTAGTTTGGGAGTTTTGAGACTGAGGCCGAGTTGGAGGAGGGAGTGAGGAGAGGGAATGGGAGGCCAGGGCAGAGCCCGGCCACGTGGCCCAGTCAGTGCTACGGAGCAGGTCCTGGGGCCGTGGTGCAGATGGGGCTCTGTCGGGGAGGAGGGGCGAGGAGCGCCAAGGCCAGGCCGCGTGCTGTGGGAACGATTGGCTGTCAGAGGTGCAGACAGGAACGTGGGCTGCTCAATTTGTGTTTGAACCCATTGCCTGAGTTCAAATCCCCTGATCCGGGAGCCTGTTATTAAGCTGGCTGCACCCTGGGGCGCCTGCCTTTATCCCCAGACAGGGCCTGGCCCGCCTGCCCCTGGGTCGACCTTGGCCCAGATGGGAGCAGAGGGCGGGGCCGGTGCACCCCATGCCCGCTCCAGCCCCAGGCACCTCGAGGGCCCAGCCTGCTGCCCGGAACTGGGAGAGTGACGCAGTCACACTGCCCGTCTGTGATGCCCAGAGAGGGAGCAGCACGTGTCTGGGTCTTGTGGCAGGGAGCTGATGGCAATGCCCGCAAGTCGGCGTGTGGACTCTTCCACTTCCTCACTCGTCCTCTCCTCCCAGCATGACTCTGGCCAGGGGAGCGTTCAGTTTCTGGGCTGGCCGGAGAGCAGGGCTGGGTCTGGCTCGGAGGCTGTTCTTCCCAGGCGTAGGACAGGAAGAACTGCCCAATACTCAGGTAGTGAGTTCCCCGTCACCGGAGGTGTGCAAGGAAATTGTGATAACAGCCCTCATGAGCTCGTAGAAGGAGGGGCCGATTGGTTTGTGTGGGCAAGAAACAGCTCCCTTCTACCCTTGTGATTGCTCAGGACCTGTGTCCAATCCTCTGTTAAGGCCTTACTTTCCCTAACTGTAATTTTAAAGAAAGAAATAATAAACAGAGTGACCTTATTAGAAAGACAGCCTTGACCATGCAGTCCTGCGGTGCCAGCTTTCCAGTGCCCCTCAGTCTGTGGAGGGTACTACGGCCCTGCCCTGGGGCCCGCTGCCCAGCGCTGCCCTCTGCCCGCTGCCCTCCGCTGTGACCAGAGACCCGCCCTGGTCCTGCCTCAGGCGTTTGCAGAGCAGTGACCATTGGATGGCAGGTCGAGCTTTCCCTGGCTCCGTTTCCCGACAGCGGTCAGGATGAGGGGACCGAGTTTCAGAGAGGGCAAGTCGCCCACTGGGGGTGCAGAGAAGGCAGGATTAGGCCCCACGGGCCACCAGCAGCACTTTCTTCTCTCTTTGTCAACACATTTTCATGGAAACGTGGCTCAGCAGCCGCCTCCTCCCGGCAGCCCTCCTTGACGCCCGCCCCTCTCCCCCTCCCTGCCTTCCCGCCATGCTGCTGCTCACAGCCAAAGGACAGCAGAGGCACAGTGACCTGCTCGCTCATGTGCCCTCCAGAAAGCCCTGGCACCACCAAGATCACAAACACACGACCGCCCCGAAGGTGTGAGCGTCTGCCTGGATTGCCTCCCCCCCACTGTGTTGCTGGGCAGATGCCCTTCTGGGCTGGTTGCTGCCAGGCCTGAGCTCCTCTAAGATGGTGTCAGAGTGGAGTGGTCGAGAGTGTGCTTGGCTGGCCTTCTTTTTTTTGAGACAGGGTCTCGCTTTGTAGTTCAGGCTGGCCCTGAACTCACTATGTAGCCCAGGCAAGCCTCGAACTCAGCAATCCTCCTGCCTCTGCCTCCGGGGTGCTGGGATTAGAGTGAGCCACCACGCCTAGCACTGTGGGGTGTGGTACTGATTGCTGGTGGGCATGAGTCTCCACGCCCAAGATCATATCACTGCATGTGGTTACTGGGATCGAACCAGGGACCTTGCGTTTGCTAGGCAGGTGGTGGAACCACTGAGCTAAATCTCCGGCCCGTGGCTGGCCTTCTTCACCTCTGCTTCATGGGCCTGAAAGTCTTCGGCCGTTGCTGTCACACTCTCTTTATGTATCCCTCCTCTCCTGAGCCCCGAGGGGCAGGGGCGCTATCTTATGCAGCTTTCTACTCCCAGCATCCAGTGCGAGGTGGGGCGCGCAGCAAATACCTAATAAATGCCAATTGCTTGCGTGGGAGGAGGTGGGGGTGAGCAGGCAGAGAGGAGCTGGAGACTGGCTCAGAGATGGCCACGGGGATGGACCTGGCGGCCTGGCTGTCTCTGCAGGACGGGGGTCCAGGTGCCCTGGGCCTGCTGAGGTGTTGCTTTGGGCGCCTTGGCATGGGCCTTGGGCCTGCTGGGTTGCCAGCCACTCAGTGCCCGGCTCTGGTGGGCGGTAGGTGGGCGGCCGGAGGGGAAGTGGCCGCCCAGCGCTCCCCAAACCAGTCCAACTCCTTTGAGCGGTTTCTGGAGGCGCTGGAGCTGAGTAAGGGAAAGGGGGAGGCCTCGGAAGAGGAGGAGGAGAAGGGAGGAATCATTTAATTAGCGAATATTATGGGGAATTTCTAGTTCATGCCCCCATCAGGCTGGACAGAAGTGCCCACAGTCACGCGGGTCAGTTACTCAGGAGGCCTCAGCCTGCAAGGTCAGCACTCCCAGAGGCCTCCGGGTCTCCATGGCGGGCTGGGGTCCCAGCCGGCAGATCAGAGAGCTGGACTTGAGACACAGCCTGCAGCCTAAGCGCAAGCTCTTCCTGTGCGTGGCTTTGCTGATGTGACCAGAGGGTCCATTTCTGGCTGAAAAACTGAGGCTGGGAGATGTGCAGTTGGCCACGGTGCTCAGGGTCAGCTGGGGGCGGAGAAGCTTAGAGGTCAGTGGCCGTTTGGAAGTGACTCGCACAACAGTAACCGCCTTTTGATATTTCTTGAGCACCTTCTGTGTACCCTGCACAGCTCCGGGGAGAAAGAACTGGATCCTGGACATACACAGTGCACCCCATCTTCTGTCACAATAGAGGAGTAGACGGAGGGCAGAGAGCGCGTTGTGTGTGGAGTCAGGGAGTTTGGGCCCCAGGATTCCCCAAGTGGGCGTCTGAAGGACAGAGATGGCGATTCAGGGACGTGGAAAGGGTAGACAGAGGAAAGCGCTACGGGTTTGACCACCTTTATGTTTGCTGAGGCCTCCTGGGCCTTTAATGGCTGCAGTGTCCCCATCCTGGGGATGGGGCTGTGAGTCACCCCTGGGATGCACACGCTCCCTGCCCCGCGAGTCCGGTTTGGGCGCAGCTCCCCTGGGAGCCTTCTCCACCTGAGCCCTTTCTGGGGAGGGACTGCCCGGAACTGCTTCTGACCTTGTCATGTTTTCCACGCTGGGTTGCAACTACCTGTTCCCTCACTTGCCTGCGAGCTTCTCGAGGGCGGAGCCGGGGTGATTCACCCGTGGTTGTGGTGTAGGGACCAGAAAGGGCGGCGGCTGGGGGGCAGGATTTGGCGTGGAAGGGCCAGTGCCAGTTTGAGCGACGGGTGGCTGGTCAAACGGATGCGTTAATGACTGACTACTTGAGTGGATGGGGCTGTTTGTGAAACGAAGAGAGGGAGAAATGAAAGAACGGATGCATTGATGAGCGAAGTGAACAGCGGAGTTAACGCATGAGTGAGTAAAGAAAATAGCGGAGAGAATGCAGGTAGCTAGACGAGATGAATAAATAAAGGAGAGACAGACGAGCTGTGATTGGACGGTGTGGATGATCTCATGGCTGAGCACTGTGAATTATTATTATTATTATTTTTTGAGATAGGGTCTCGCTTTGTAGTTCAGGCTGGCCCTGAGCTCACTATGGAGCCCAGGCAAGCCTGGAACTCAGCAATCCTCCTGCCTCTGCCTCCCGAGTGCTGGGATGACAGGTGTGAGCCACCACGCCCGGCACTGTGGTATGTGGTATTGATGGCTGGTGGGCGTGAGTCTCCACGCCCAGCATTGTATGTGGTTTCCAGGGATCGAACTCAGGACCTTGTGCTTGAGAGGCAGGCGCCGGAACCACTGAGCTAACCCTCCAGCCCCAGCACTGTGAATTATTGATGGATGGCTATATAAGTTTATGACCAAGTAAAGAAATTAATAAATGAAACTATGGATCAATGAAAGTACAGTAGATGAAGAGGCACACAGAGGGGTAAATTAATGGGTGGATTGGTGATGCCAGGAGTGAGGAGAGGAGTGAGTGGATGGGTAGATGAGTGGATGCGTGGAGAGGTGGATGGATGGATGCATGGGTGAGGGAATGAGTGGCGCGAGCTGAGGTCGGGTGGGGGGGTGATCCCTGTGCCCCTCGTTGGCGCAGTGTTCTAACAAGATTCTGGAGTTTGGTGAAAGCTGGGGATCATTTCACAAGAAACTGTGTATAGGCCAAATGTTGTCAGCAGGTGCACGGCGGTGATGACCTAGGAGCCACCTGCAGACCTTGGCGAGGAGTCCTTGAGCCCTGACCTTGGGGAGGAGCCCAGGGCCAGTGGGTGAAGGTGGCTGAGCAGGGACAGGGGCTTCCCAGAGGCGTTTCTGAGGCTCCCGTGCCTGCCAGGAGGGAGTTGCTCCCAGAGCACCAGGTGGGTAGCACTCGGAGTGGGACAGATTTCATTTTTAATTTCATTTCAAATATGTAGAGGGTGGAGGACCTCAAGGTATGCCTGAAGCAGATAGAGGGGCTCAGGGAGTTGAGGAACCCCACGGCCTCCCGGCAGAGTCCTGAGGGACACGGATGGGTAATAGGCAGCACTGGGCAGAAGTGGCAGTCTTCAGAGGCTCAGGGAGAAAGAGCGGAGAGGTGTGAGGAGGCCGGGGCCTAGCGTCCCTGCCAAGGCAAGTGACCGTTCCTACCAGCTGCAAGAAAGTATCATTAGGCAGCTGTGCCAAAGCAGGGACCCCTGTGGTCACCCAGGGGTAGGTGACTGCAGCCGCCGAGGTGCCCGGAGGCGATAGGATCTGGTGAGATCCCCAGGCCTTTGTGACCAAATAGGTTGGGGGTGCAGCAGCGCGGACAGGGTCCTGGCTTTGGGCTGCTGCTTGTAGGCAGTGATGGATCTGCCTTGAGAGGGGAAATTGAGGCAAAGGAGTGGTCTGGGGCTAGGGACTGAGTTCACTTTACTGGTATTGCTTTGTAGGTCCCTGGGAGCCAGCAGAGGCATCTGGGAAGCACAGGGACCTGTGGCCAGAGGTCAGACGGCCAACTGGATGGCGGCCATCGAAGAGAACAGATCCCAGGGGGCACGAGAAATATTCACTCAGCAAACCCAGCAAGGGAACTTGATGCCGCTGAGACCAGGTGCCTGGCCCAGGCCTGTACGAGGCCCTGGAGCTGGGAGCTTGGGTGGTGGAGCAGTAGCCGAGGGTCAGGTCCATTCCACTGCGGGCTCTGTGGGGCATCCCTCCCAGGACGTGCGGCACTGGTGAAGCCCGGGGCTCAGGCCTGGAGCACAGTGCTGGCCCCGGGGACCGCCTGGCCCAGAGGCTGCAGGGAGGAGGCAGGGTGTGCGGCTGCGCCGCCACAGCTGTGTCCTGCAGGGATCCAGGCTGCCTTTCCGCCCAGACCCCTGTTGTCCTTTCCAGCTGGAGCCGGCATGTGGGGCAGGCCTGTCCCGGGAGGTGTAGGAGGGACCGGATGCCAGCCACTCCCCACTGCGCCGGTGTCAGCCCTGACTCAGGCTGGATGGCTTTGCTCCCTGCTGGCCCAGCGAGCGGCCACTGCAGGCTCTGGCCCGCCGGGCTCCCCTCAGCAGCAGGAGGGCGCGCAGAGGAGAGGCGTGAACATGTGAACACGCGGTGCTGCGCCTCGCCTGTGCTCACAGAGGGCTCCGCTGGGAGACAAGGCAGCGGGGCCCTGCGCCACAGGCCCTGTGAGGGCCACTCTCACGGGATCTGCCCTTTCCATGAGGCGAGTGTCCCGGGTCCCACCATTTCTTTGCCCCTCAAAAGTAGCCCAAGTGGCGGCTGCTATCTGCTGCTTACCGGCAGTGCGCACCTTTTTCACCCGAGCCGGTTTCTCCCCCACGACCAGCCCTGAGACTGTCCCCCTTGTGCTTCAGGGACACGGGTGGCCTCTCTGCCCCCGAGGCCCAGCACCACGCCCTGGGGTGCCCCAGTGGGTGGCAGATGTGCATCGGCTCAGGACATGTCAGCTGGGCCCTGTCACACCCGCGGCTCATCCCCAAGGCACGTGGGGCCCGGCTGGCTGCTCTGCGGCCCAGCTGGCGGGGCTGGGTCGGTTGGACACGGGGCAGGTCAAGGCCACAAGCAGCAGCCCAGTGTCCCGACTGCACTGGGACTGGTGGGGGGTGGGGCGTCCAGGGACACGCGGGCAGCACATCCTGAACCACAGAGGCAGGAAGACCTGCCTTCTCACCAGGAGAGGCTGAGCTCTAGCTGAAGGAGGGACTTGGGTGGGGCAGTCACCTGTGTGGACAGACGGCATGCAGAAACCCCAGAGGGTCACGGATTCTGGGGCAGACTGACTTCTCATTTGGGAGCGGGTGACCCCAGGCAAATCACTTCTCTATCTAGATCCCAGAAGAAAAGTCATGACAAGCCCGGACCCAGACAAGTTGCCACCAAAGTTTCAAAGGAAAAAGAAATCCATTTATTGAACAGATATTTATTGAGCACTCCCTGTGAGTCTCAGGACACACAGGGCACGTCCTGGGGACACAGCAGGCATTCAACTGTCAGAGGTCTCTGTCTCTCGGAGTTCACACGTCCACAGAGCAAGCTGTCAACAAACAAGATAAATAAGGTCTATACTGCGTGGACTGGTGCTATGCAGAGAAATAAGGCAGAAAAGGGAGGAGCTGAAACAGGCAGGGGAGGGGCAGCCTCAGCCAGCGAGCGGGCGACATTTCAGCCATGATCTGCAGGAGCAATGGTAGGAGAGAAGGTTCCAGGAGCGAAATGCAAGTGCAAAGGCCCTGTGGCAGGTGTGTGGAAGGCTTTTCTGGGGAGCGTCTCGAGATGCCGGTGTGGTGGGGGCAGAGTGAGCAAGGGAGGGGGACGGAGGATTGCGGGGACGACGGTACAGGGCCTTGTGGGCTGTTACAGGGGTTTTGGCTTTTGTTTTGGAGGCGGTGGGAGCCTTGGAGGGTTCTGCGCAGTGGAGGAATGTGGCCTGACTAGGTTTTCTTGGGATCCTCTGGCTGTGCGTGCAGCTCAGCCAGGAGGGGCCACGGCAGAAGCGGAGAGAATGGGGCGGTGGTGGCCGTGCCAGTCAGCCTTTGTTTGGTGATCTTGTTCCGCCCTTGCTGTGAGGCCTTCGTGGGTCCCTCTCACCCCAGACAAATCCCAACCCCCTTGGCACAGCGTTCAGGGCTCGGGTTACTACCCCAGGTCGACCTCTGCATGCCACACGTAGTCCCTCCTTTGCTGGTGCTGTTCCCTCCGCCAGGAGTGAGTCCCATCCAGCTCCTGTACAGCCCAGCTGGACTTGAGCTAGAGTTGGGAAAGTGAGGGGGAGAGGGAGGCCTGTGCTGTTGGAGGGCTGGGAGACCCCCACCTCTACCTGAGGACAGGCCCAGGGTGAGACTGGGCCTGTGGCCTCCCGTGCCTGCTGTGTGGCCTTGGGTAGGTCACATGCCATCTCTGGGCCTTGGCCTTTCTGCTGTGTAGTCAGCAGATGAGGACCTCTGTGCAGTGCCCTGTGCATCTGCGGACTGTGACTGATGTCTTTGCCTAGATGTGCCAGGCCAGCACAGAGCAGCCCTGAGTGGGTTCCAGTGACATCTTGGGGAAAGGGTGTCCTCTGTAGCCCTGGGCACCAACATATGGTCATCCCAGAGTTACCCGAGTACCTACTTTGTGTCTCCATCTGGCTCTGAGGAGAGAACAGACAGCCTGGTTGAATCTAGCTCTGCCACTTTCTGGCTGTGTAATCTGCACATGTTACTTGACCTCTCTGGGCCTGTTTCCTCAGCTGTGAAAAGGGAGAGTAATAACATTGCCTCGTGGGTGAAAGGGAACCAGTGGCTGGCCAGGCCAGCTGTTATCATCACCATTAGAGGCCTGCCTTGTGGGCCTGACTCCCTGACTGTGCCTCAGTTTCCTCATCCACTAGAGGGACAGTCTCACGGCCATTTTAGGAGAGTGGCTGCCAGGATGGCCCACGTCTCACGTGTGGCAACGCGCTGGGGCACAGCGCACGCTCTGTGCTTCTGTTATCAAGATTTCAAGTGCAGAATTTACTTCATTCCAAAGCATCAAGTCTTCACTGATCTCTGAATAGGCCAAAGAAATCTTTGCAATTCTTCTAGTCAAAAAAGTGGCCTTTTGGTTTAATCTAACTTAGTAAATTAATGAGGGAGAAAATTCCAGGGCTCCTGACAGTGGCTCCATCCAGAGTGTGTCTTTCTTTTTTTTGAAACAGTCTCGCTACATAGTCCAGACTGGCCTTGAACTCACTGTGGAGCCCAGGCTGGCCTCAGGTCCTCCTGCCTCAGCCTCCTGAGTGCTGGGATTATACTCATGTGCCACTATACCTGGCTGGAGCATGTGTCCTTCTAGTAAACAGTCAAGGACAAGCAACACGGCAACACGAGTGTTGTGAATGTGTTAGGAAATCACCAGCGTTCCCTGTGGTAACCCCCCCCCCCCATCTCAGACTCTTCTCCAGCTCCCTCTGCCCGGCTAGCCCATGGGATTATGTCAAACCCATCACTGTTACTATTTATTAAGCACCTCCTATATGCAAAGTGATGTTTTTGTCTCTCCTCCCTGCCTGCCTCCTTCCCTCCCAGCAGAGAGCCCAGTGCTGCTCTTTCTGCGTCCCGTCCCAGGAGAGGACGGTAGGGCCAGCG
Organism: Thryonomys swinderianus; assembly: GCA_004025085.1. Lineage (NCBI taxonomy): Eukaryota > Metazoa > Chordata > Mammalia > Rodentia > Thryonomyidae > Thryonomys > Thryonomys swinderianus. Next base: position 74,010 of record PVIC010002202.1, read on the forward strand.
GGCAGGGCTGGGATGTGGCCCAGGGAGAGACGGAAGTGGGGACTGGGTGGGCCGGGCAGCTGTGATGTCAGAGCCTGGCTGCAGGCAGCCGCTGGCCCAGGGCTAGTGGTGCCCTCTCAGCGGCTGGCCGGCCGGATGCCTCCCTGGGCCCCTCCCTCCGCCCCCCTTAACCCCTTCCCAGCCTCCCTTTCCCAGACAGCCATCCCTCGGGCCTGGCCTTGCCCGCAAGATTCCCAGATTTCACAACTGGGGCTGGCGCTGAATCATGTACAGTAAGTCCAGAGAGAGAAACTCCCGGCTGCCTGGCGTCCCCGTGCAGGACTCCTGCCAAGCCTGCCCTCCCTCTCTGGGCCCAGTGGCAGCCAGGGATCGTCCCTCTGGGCCGCTGACCGGCTGGGAGGCGCGGGCAGAACACACACCCTCTCTGGGCTGTGCCAAGAGTCTGGGGGAGGACGGTTTCTAGAAGCCCCGAGGCTCTGGCGTGCTGGATGCAGGTCAGGCATCGTGATGGCCAAGCCTCAGTCACGGCTGCCACCAAAGGGCTGGCGACCTGGAGAAGTGCCTGGCTGGAGCTCTGAGCCCCGGCGTGCTTGTTTGGAAAGCGGGGTCGTCCTGGGACTGAGCTCCTGGGGTCACGGCGTGGACAAAACAACGGTCCTTGCAGAGTTCAGCACAGGAAGTGCCTGGTGCGTGACGTCAGGGTGACGTCACTCCAAGACCCGGAGACACCAGGCGGCGTTCCGCTGCGGCCTCTCCCGGGACACCAGACCCCGTGACGGGAACCGCTCTTATCTTTTCGGAACGTCTTCATTCCACCACAAACATTCCCTGCGCACCACTGTACCCGAACCATGCTGCTGGGCCCTAGAGGCACAGTGGGGAGCAAAACAACACTGCGCGTGGAGCCTGCCTTCTGCTTGAGGGAACCGGGAATTTGAGATAATTCTCCTGAGTGGTCAGGAATCTGCAGGACACAGAAAATGGGCGGGGTGACCATGAGGGTGGGTGGTGGGGTGACCATGAGGGTGGGTGCCCCTCCCAGGGGGTGCCTGCATGAACAGGGGACCACTCGGCCGAGTCAGGATGCGGCCTGAGTGGAGGAGCTGCCTGCAGATGCCCTCGAGGTGGGGGCGGGACGCGGCCTGTCGGGGTGTGTGTGAGTCTGTGGGGCGGTCGCCTGGTGAGGGCTGCCTCTTCTCGGTGCGTGCCACCTGCTGGAGGGACTGGGAGAGGAGGGGGGCTCTGGCCTCAAGATCCACCCCCAGCCCTGGGAGGGGCCACTGGGAGCTGGGCTGAGAAGTTGGGGGCACGTGTGTGTGTGTGTGTGTGTGTGAGCGTGAATGTGTGTGCACAAGTATGTAGGGGGCGGTGGGAGTAAAGACTCAGGAGCTACAGGACTGGGCTGTGGGCCATGGTGGCTTCCAAGGGCAGTTGGAACCGTTGGCTTAAGTAGTGCTCCCAAGGTGAACTCAAATTATTTTTTTCTATAGAAAAAGACCCCTTCGCCATCTTCCTTCAGGCTGTGGAGGCCAGGGCACAGTCAGTGAGAGAAGGGCTCAGAGCAGCGTCCCTGAGTGAACACATGAATGAAACCAGCCCCAGGGTCCAGGACAGGCTGGGTCCGGAGCCCCATCCTACAGGAGAAGCTGTAGAAGGCTCATGCTGGGAGTGCAGCCCAGCCGGCCACCGAGCAGGGGCAGAGCTACAGTCGTAGTGGAATTTTTTTTTTTTTTTTTCTGAGACGGTCTCGCTTTGTAGTTCAGGCCGGCCCTGAGCTCACTATATAGCCCAGGCAAGCCTAGAACTCAGCAGTCCTCCTGCCTCTGTTTCCTGAGTGCTGGGATTACAGGCGTGAGCCATCACGCCCGGCCCTGTGGTATGTGGCATTGATGGCTGGTGGGCGTGAGTCACCATGCCCAGCATTGCATGTGGTTACCGGGATCGAACTCAGGACCTTGAGCTTGCAAGGCAGGCGCCGGAACCACTGAGCTAAATCTCTGGCCCCTGTAGTGGAATTTTGAGACAGGGTCTTACTCAACTGGTCAGGCTGCCCTTGAATTTGTGATCCTCCTGTCTCAGCCTCCGAAGTAGCTGGGTTTATAAATGTGTGCTGCCACGCTTGGCTCAGAATGGGGATTTGAACCTGGGCCTCTGTGGTTTCTACATACTCACACCTCAGCAGCTCTCACCTAATGCTGGGGGTCTTGAGGACAGCATTTGGGGTCAAAGAGAGATGCTCAAGTCATGTTAACCCCCACCCCACCTCTATCTGTGGAGAACTGGCCAGGGTTGAACGGAAGCAGAGGCATCTGGCTGGGACCCCTACCCCTTTCCCTGCGGGGGTAATTAGCTACTTGGTTAATGGCACCCATTTCCTGCATCTTTCATCAGGGCCCACAGCTGCCAGCCAGTAATTAAGCCTCACAGCACCCTCTGAAGTCTGCACTCGAGACAGACGTATCATTAAACCCATTTTAAGGGTAGGTAAACTGAGGCAGAACCCATTGTGGCCTGAGAGCCAGTTGTTTCCCGTGACTCAGCAGCTAGCTAACCTCTGCATTCTTCCCACAGGAAGCAGCGGCTGGCCAGTGCCTTCCACCCAGGTTGGAGCTCAGGACAGATCCTGGAAGGCCTGGGGCCCTGCGCTGCACCTCCCGCTCCCCTGAGGCACACGGGCATGATTCTAAGCTGACAGAAGGGCTGGAATCCTAGGAGAAATTCCTGGCCTTATCTGGGCTTAGGTTTCCTCTTTGTGTGGTGGGGCTGCTGTGGCCACCGTGTAACGTTGTCCTGAGCATAAAGCACAGGACCCGCTGATGATCAGCCTCCCCTTGTGCCACAGCGTCTGCCTGGGCTGTCTTGTCTTTCTGGACTTGAACATCACCTCCTGAGTCCAGAGAACACTCCACCACCCCTCCCCCTGGTTTATTCTTCCTCACAGAGCAATGAAGGCTTTCTCCCTCCCCTTCTTGTCCATGTCATCCTCTACTCTGCTGGAGGAGACTTTGTCTGGTTGACGGTGTGTTCCCAGTGCTCAGCACGGGGTCTGGTATACAGTAGGTGCTTAAGAGACAGTGCCTTCCTCCGCTGCCTTCCAGTGGGAAGCTGCCTTTCACCTCTCTGGTCCCTCATTCTGCCTCAGGGACAAAGTAGGGATCACACATTATTTCTTGAGGGACTCAGGCAGTGTGAAATCCTCAGGCATGAGGCTTGGTGTCCCCAGGAGACTGGGTGGATGGAGGAGTCCAGGGGCCTCCGGTGCAGACACCCTCGCCCCTGCTGCCATGCCCTCCTCTGCCTCAGGTTTGTGGGCTCGCTCTGGGCAGCTCTCCAGAGCCATCCCCACCCCCGCACATCTGTCAGCACCCTTGGGGGAAAGAATTTGGAAAGGGGAGGAAGAAGAAGAAAAGAAACCAGGGTGTGAGGGGACGGCTCCCACACCTGTGTAAATAGTTTGTCATCTTAAGATGCATCAAGTACACTCACCTTTAGTGCCTGGTCCTTGGGCTTGTTTTCCTTGGCAAGGCCACCACAGAAGTGGAATTTCGGCCAGAGGGACCCAATTGTCATCTTTTAAGCATGTTCCCAGGCTGGGGGCCGGGAAAGGCTCTGGCTGACTCTCCACTTCCGTCCCCAGAAGTACCGGAAGGTTCCTGGGATTTAGGAGCAGCCTCCAGCTTTGGAAGTTGTCCCAGAATTCCAGAAGGCTGGAATTTAAACAGCCTCCAGCCCATTTTGCAGGGGAGGGGCATGAAGCCCTGAGGGAGAAGGGGTTGGCCTGTGGTCACATGACATTTGAGGTGAGCTAGTTTGCTGGTGGAAGGGGACATTGTGGATACCCGCTACCTCCTACTGGAGAACTTTCTCTTCCACATTCCAGTTCTTAAGGTTTGGGAGAATGTCCTAGGGCTTCTGTCTCCAAGGGAGCACATGTTTGCTTCAGCGATTGGTTGAGGGATGGTCATGTGACTAACCCTGCCCAATGAGATTCTGTCCTGGGGCTTTGGTGCTGGGATGTGTTTGAGAAGATGTAATTTCCCATCAGGCTGACACGGGGTGGGGAAGCTGTGTGAGAAGGTGGCTCAGAGCTGGACGGGGTCTGAACTCCTGGATCCAGCCATACCTGAGATCACCCGCTCTTGGTTTCTCTAGTTTCGTAAGCCACTCCATTTCCTGTTTTTGATGGAAAAGTTTGGCCAGGTTTTCTATCACTTTCACACAGAATTCTGACTGACCCATGGAGGGGAATGGAGGGGAGCAGTTGCAGGCAAGGAAAGAGCCTGACAGAGAACACAAAGCCACCCTTTCCAGGGAGGTGTAGTGAAGCAGGGAGAAGAGGAAGAAGCACCCTGATGACTGTAGGAGTTTGCCAGGTGGCTCGGATGGGAGAAAGGACATGGAACCAATGCGAAGGCCTGGAAGGGTGACCGGGCGGTCAAAGGCTGGCTTTGGTGACAGACGTGGCCAGGGTGACAGAGGACACTGGTGAGTTGGGCGCCGACTCTGCCGCGCCTCAACACAGCGCAGCTCAACAGTTGTACAGCGAGGCTCGTCTGCATCTGCAGCTGGGTCTGTCCTACCCTGACCCTGGCCGGGGCCTCGGAGGACCATCCTGGGCCCCAGAAGAGCCTCTTACTCAGTCCTGGGCACCACGAGCGCCACACAGGATCACTTCAGGGTCCCTATGCAGACCTGGCCATGCAGCAGGAGTCATTCCTGTGGCAAATGTGCAGCGTGGGTCACTTTGACACATTGTGAAGAGCTGCCCGGCTCAGCCCCCTTGGGTGCACCTGGCCGACTCCCAGCACCCTGTGCGAGGTCTGCAGAGCCGGAAACTCACGCGGAAAGGGCTGAGCTGCCTGCCCAGGCCCCACCTCGTCTAGAACCCTTACACCTGTGGGTGTCCTGCTTTCAGTCTTCCTCTCCCAGCTGTTTTCTGTCGCTATGAATTAGTTTTTCCAGAGTGACACCTGTGAGAATCCCAGTGTGTTGAGCCTGGCCCCCCATATGATGCTTTCAAGATGGGTACAGACAGCTACATATGTCACTAGATGGTTCTTTTTATTGCCATGTAGTATTCCTTTGTGTGGATGGGCCACAGTGTGCGTGTCCCTGCTGGCTGAGGCATATCTGGGCTGTTTCCAGTTTCTTTATGCAATTATGAATGAAGGCACTAGAAGCATTTGCAGACTGTTTTATTATGGAGCTTTCTCCTAGTTGTGTCTATAGAGCTTTCAATCCTTTAAGCAGTGTATATAAATTTCTTCCCCGGCACTCGTTTTGCCAGATTTTTGCTTTTTTTTCCTTTTCATTTCATCCATTTAAATGAATGTATAAGGCAGGGTTTGGGGGTGCACACCTGTAGGCCTAGCACTGGGGAGGCTGAGGCAGGAGAACTGGGAGTTTGAAGCAGACTGGGCAATGTAATGAGACCCTGGCACAAGAAACAAATCACATAGGTGGATAATGATATCTCACTGTGGTTTTAACTTGCACTTTCCTAATGACTAATGATGTTGATCATCTTTTTATGTGATTACTATTATTATTTTAGTGCAGTGGTTGTTGAATCTTTTTGTCCATTAGAAACTGTTTTCAGGGCTGGGGATTTAGCTCAGTGTTTTTGGTGTCTGCTTTGCAAGCACAAGGTCCTGAGTTTGATTCCTGGTAACCGCATACCACAATGTTGGGTGTGGTGACTGATACCCACCAGCCATCAGTACCACACACCACAATGCTGGGCGTAGTGGCTCACACCTGTAATCCCATTACTCAGGAGGTAGAGGCAGGAGGATTGCATTGAGTTTGAGGCTTGCCTGGGCTTCATAGTGAGCTCAGGGCCAGCCTGAACTACAAAGTGAGACCCTGTATCAAAAAAAGAAAAAAAGAAGCTGGCTTCAGTTGGTATTGTGTCACATATCTATGATCCCAGCACACTGAGAGGCTGAGGCAGGAGGAATCCAAGTTCAACCCCTGCTTAGGTAATTTAGTAATCTAAGAAGACAACGTCTCACAAATTTTTTTTTTTTTTTTTGAGACAGGGTCTCGCTTTGTAGTTCAGGCTGGCCCTGAGCTCACTATGTAGCCCAGGCAAGCCTGGAACTCAACAATCCTCCTGTCTCTGCCTCCCGAGTGCTGGGATGACAGGTGTGAGCCACCACACCCGGCCCTAGGGTATGTGGTTTTGATTGCTGGTGGGCGTGAGTCACCACGCCCAGCATTGTAAGTGGTTATGGGGATTGAACTCAGGGCCTTGCACTTGTGAGGCAGGCGCTGGAACCACTGAGCTAAATCTCCGGCCCACAAATTTTTTTTTTTTTT
>PVIC010002203.1:0-80460 GCA_004025085.1 Thryonomys swinderianus
TGAGCACTGAGTCCATGGCGGGATTGAGCTACTGGCCTTCAGGCCTGAATTTCACTTATTCTTCACCCCAGTGTTATGAAGTAGGAAATACCATAATCCTGAGTTTGTGGGTAAGAAAACCTTAAAGAGATGAGTAATCTTGAACAGATCCAGGTCATGTTGTTAAATAAGCAGGAGGCCTTTGACCAGTGGCCACATACATACTTTCAGTCCCTACCTAATGAAAAGCAACCTATCTTGGTACATAAGGGAACTGGAGACTAACATCCAAGTCTAATTTTGTATCAGAGTTGAGTCTCCGCCAATGACAAGTCATTCTATGTTTCAGACAATCACAGATTGTCAACTCATATGACTATGTCCAAGTCAAGCAAATGACTCGCTTTAAACCACCAAGCTATTTCTGTACTTTACTTTCCATTCTGTCTATAAATATTCAGCACTCATGTTGCAGAGGGAGCTCTCTGAACCTCTCCTAGTTCTGAGTATTGTCTGATTTATGAATAATTTTTTTCTCAGATGAACTGTCAAATTAATGAATAATTTTTTTTACCATTATGCTAACAAAGGTCTTTAAACTTACATCTGACTCCAGTTCTCAAATTCAAACTAAGACATTTTAATAGATGACACAATGGCCTCAAGGCACCTGAAAGACCTTAGAAAGCCTAAAGGGCTTAACCCAACACCAGGGCTATAAAAATTGAAAAGTATTGTTAAAATAATTACTATAGATGACTTATTTCAGCAAAGAAGATAAAAGTATTATAGAAGGAAAACATTCTGTCTTAACACAAATCATTTTGAAAACTTTGCAGTGACTACCACAGACTTATAGGCCAGCATAAGAACAGTCCCCATTATCCTCATGGGTTAATTCTAAGTCTCCCTCTGGATGCCTGAAATCACATATAGTTGCTTTTCCCCACACATGTATACCTATGTCAAAGTGGACTTATACATTAGCCACAGTATATTAACAATTATTATAGCAATGTATTATTAACAAGAATAATAAATGAACAATATATTGTAATGAAGGGAATATGAATGTGATCTTTATCTCAGCATCTGTTATTGTACTTACTCCTCTATTTGTGATGCGGTGAGATGATATAATGCCTACGTGATACGATGAAATGAGATGAATGATGTGGGCATTGTGATGTATCCTTAGGCTACTATGTAAGGGTTGCTTTTGTTGTTGTTGCAGTACTTGAGATTGAACTTGGTTGGGCCTTTATGTTTATAAGATAGGCATGGCTCCACTTGAACAAATCCTGGCCTGTAAGAGTATTTTTTTATACAAACATTGTAATACACAAGCCATATGATAACAAAACGGTTACTAATGAGCAGGTAGTACCTACATGGTAGATGCTCTGGACAAAAAGATAATTCATGTCTCAGGTAATACAGTGCAAGATTTTTTTTTTTTTTGAGACAGGTCTGACCTTATAGTTCAAACTGGCCCTGAGCTCACTAGGCAGACCAGGCAAGCCTCGAACTCATCAATCCTCCTGCCTCTGCCTCCTGAGTGCTGGGATTATAGGCGTGAGACACCACACCTGGTATGATATTTTATCTCCTGACTCAGAATGGTGAATAACTAAAAAAGTATGAGCTGTTTATTCTGGAATTTTTCATGTAACATTTTTGCACCATGGCTGACTATGAGTAAATGAAACCAAGGAAAGCAAAACCTCAGATGGGGTAGAGAGGAAATTACTGTATTAGTCCAATTCTTTTCATAGTGTAGGAAAACCTTAGGCATGCCCTCTTTGGCTTGTGAAGTTAATATGGGAACAAAAGCAGGTATTCGTTGTCACAGGGAAGTATCTTATATGCACACACACACACACACATGCACACACATATGCAAGCATGCATGCATTCCTACACTGTGCACACTGTGGGGGGATCTCCCAGCTCCAGGCTGACTCTTCCATTTCCCTTGGCGAGGCAGAACATGCTTATGGGAGCAGGAACTCTTATACTAGTGAACCAGCAAGACACTGGTGGCTGCAACTATATCAGAAAATGCTGAGCTACACTGAAGAAGCAGGTGGACCTTGTTCATTGTTGTTGAAGAGGAGGAAGGGGCATCCTTCTCCCAATAATAGGGGTAGATGTCTTGAGGAGAAAGACGCTCCAACTGGACAGGAAGTGGACTATTTGCACATTGGAAACTGGGTGTTAAAAGGACTCAATTTAATTTTTCTGGGAGAAAACCAGTGTACTATAGTAGGAAGATAACAGGTGAATAGCAACACTCATGCAAAAGTAATGACACTCCTCAAAATGAAGTACACCTTGGCTGAATATAAATGAACATTTAGGCATCCTATGTAAGATTCATTAAAGATGTCTATTTATAAAAAATCTAGTTTATTCCAGGAAAGATTCAAGGTAATTTGTAAAGATACTCTACATAGGATAAAATAGAAATTTTAAAAAGATGAAGTACTTCTGAGTTAATTTTTAAAATCAGGAAAAGAAAGTAAAGTAGAAACTAGATGGCTTGGGATCTAAAATGAACCTAGGAGTTACAGATAAAATGCACACTCTCATAAGATTACTGATGCATTCCTGGTATTCTATTAGGTATGGCAAGAACCATCTGTCTAAAGATAATCATAAAATATTGCTAGGAAATACAGACTCAATTACACACACATTTCCTGTGGTACTTTAATCATCATTTGGAAGCAAGAAAGAATAATATAAAAGAGTGTATTTTGCTTTACAAAGAAAAACCTGAAGATGATGGGCCCATAAAATTTCTATCAAAAGCACTGTGCAGACCAATATTCTACAAAAGCACAGTGACAACACATAAATGCAGGCACTGGCTGATTAAGAATCATTCAAGAATGAGAGAGTCATTAGGTGTCATATTGAATCAAATGGCTATTTATTAACTGAAAATAGAAGAGAAAGGTTGGGGGAAAAGTAATTTTGATAATGTATGTAAGAAAGGATAGAAATGGTTTTTCCCTCAAGCATACTCTCCAAGAAACAAGTCTTTCTTGGCTTTTTTTTTTTAACATGAAAATGATATCTTAAAATTCACTTGAGGACACGGAGTGAAGACTCTGAATGAGAGACTCAACTTCAGTTGACTTGGGAGGGGCTCCCGGCTCTGTTCAGTTCATAAAGCGATGGGTTCTTTCCTCTTTCTGAATTTTTTTATTTTTCTGCAAACACAAGCACGTCAAGGATCCACAGGTGTCAATGTACAGAATGAACTGTATGGTGGTGTCTACAGGCACAGCAAGTAGCATGCCAGAGTTTGAAGAAATGACCAGAAATTCTGCTTAGGTAATGTTCCAAAGTGCAGTGAACTGCTTTAGAGTTGCTGGGGCACATGTTAAAGTTCCGATTCCCATATCATCTGGATCAGAGATGCTCAGGGAAGGCTTGGGAGCCTGTCTCTTTCACAGCTGCCAGGGAATTTGATGTTCTCAAATTCTTACTTCAAAGCATCATGAAGCAGAACTTGGATGTTCATTGAACATGTGTGTAATTCTTTTATTTATTCAATATATACTGAAGTCTATTAGTCTATACTGAAGTCTATAGTCTAATTAGCTTTCAAAGGCCCCACCTCCAAATACCACTATCTGTACCAAATCCCTGTGCACTAGTAATGGAGCTGAGGCAGATGTGAAAGTGACTGAGGCAGTCCCAGCATTCAAGGGAAAGTATTCTTGTTGCTGGCTGAGAGGTGCAGATATTCTACAAAGTGGAGCAAGGGAAGCTGAGTGGGGCGTACTGCTGGGAGCCGGCAGCAGCCTCTCCTCCCTTGTCAATTATACTCTGGAGCCCAGTGAGAGCCAGCAGCACTTTAGAGCTCTGTGGAACCTCTGCCCTGCCTTCTGTCTTCTCTCAGCAAACTGAAGGATGTTTGGCTGTGTTACGTGGTCATATCATAGAAGCCCAGGAAGAAAGATCATTCTGCTGTGTCTCTTCTTATAGGGGCACTAATCGCATTCTTTAGGGATCCATTCTCATTATCTATCTCTATTATTTATTAGCTTTCAAAGGCCCCACCTCCAAATACCACCATGTTGGGGGTAACAGTTTCAGTGTAAGAACTTGGAGGTACACAAACGTTCAGTCCATAACACCATGTGTTGGTGTCTGATGCAGTTTAAAGATGGGCATACGGGGTGTAATGGCTTGTAATCAGATGTCCTTTCAAGCCTCATGAGATCACAGCTAGGGATTTTTTTCAGAGGTAGCTGGATCTAGGGTGTGATGCTAGGATTAATGGTGTGATGCTGGGATTAAGGGTGTCCCACAATGGGTGCCAGTGTGCCCAGATGGAACATAAAGGATAGGAGAGAGGGCTGGTGCAGTCACTTGCTGCTTGTGCTGCTTTGCCATGGATTGTTTCACCTCTCTGTTACCCTCTGCCATGCCACTCCTCCTTGGAGCCAAGCTATCGAGTGAAACTTCTGCAAACTGTGAGCTACAGTAAACCTTTCCTCCTTTAACTATGGGTATTGGGTATTTTGTCTCAGTAATTTAAAAAGTAACTAAGAGAAGGAGCTTTGTCAAACTTGTCCTTCTAGTATGTTTTATGTTTAAAATTTTCCATAATAGGCCAGAGGTTTAGCTCAGTGGTTCTAGTGCCTGCCTCACAAGTGCAAGGCTCTGAGTTTGACCCCGTAACCACATACAATGCTGGGCGTGGTGACTCACGCCTACCAGCAATCAATACCACATACCACAGTGCTGGGCGTGGTGGCTCACGCCTATAATCCCAGCACTTGGGAGGCAGAAGCAGGAGGATTGCTGAGTTCCAGGCTTGCCTGGGCTACATAGTGAGCTGAGGGCCAGCCTGAACTACAAAGCCAGACCCTGTCTCAAAAAAAAAATTTCTGTAATTTGAAGAAATCATTTTAAAAAGTAGATTCAACAAAAGTCCAATATTCTATAATAGACTCTTAAAAGCTTTCTTTGAGGAAAAAAATGTTCCCTAACATGGCATATGCTTTTCTATGGAATCAATAACACTTTTGAAAAAGGAGTTTATTTAACCTGGTATAGGAAAGTCAAAGCACTGAAATGAGGAACTCATATTAAAGAACTGATATCCTGGACAGGGGATTTTGGCAACATGCCTACATGGCATGTGAAAGGTCCTGAGTTGACCCCTGGTACTAAGGGGAAAAAAAAAAAAAACTAAAATCTCTGGAAAAGGATAAAGCACTCATGATTTTAATTTTCCCCACGAGATTCCTTACTTTCTTGTGTCCAAAACTTTTAGGGACACCGATTATTGACAATGAAATTACTTTTGGGCAATCCAGCTGGTTTCTGGACTGGTTGAGGAGTCCAAAAAGGCTGTTGGCATTACATGTCTCTCTTGGCTTTCCTAATTCAATGAGAGATTTCTGCACAAACTACTAGAAATTGCTAAGGTTCTTTCTTAGAAGCTTTCCTGAGTAAAGAGTGAGCCAGTGACCAGCAGATGTTCCCCAGGGGCAAGTTGGAAACACAGCCTCTCAGCCTCCACTCTAGACCTACTGCTAGATTTCTAGTAGATTCATATATATACTGCCATTTGACTGATCTTTAAATAATGACAGAGGTGTACTCTACATTGTCCCATAACCATTCTACAATATTTTCCAATTTTAGTATATGTGTTGCTGAAGCGAGCACTCTACAATATTTGCTAACTAACAGCTCACTGTGAAGTGATCATGTGGTGGGTTTTCTGTCATAACTAAACACACTGCAGAGAAATAGTTTTAAAAGTACTATCCTGTACTTATCAGGGAGTGATTCATAACAAGATAAAAAGAAAACACAAATGCTCAGGAATAATCTACTGTACCCGATAACTCTTTATCATCATTTCTGGCCAAAATAGATATGGACAGGCTCTGACCTGCCAGGCAGGTTTTATTCTGATTGCTCATTTCTCCTTGTGGATAAATTATGGATACCATTACACACAAGGCAAGTGGATAGCAGTGGCTTTCCTTTGATCTTATATTCTCTTAAATTATACACTGCTGGCTTAGAGTTATTGATTAAACACCTAGGCCTGAAATTCTCTGAAGTACAGAATGTAATAAAACACAGTCCAAGTCTGATGTGATGATATGAGCTTGCTCTTCCTTTGTCCTTTCTTTCTGTCACAGTTAAATACTCTCACATGTCTGCCATCAGATAAGCAGCCTTGAGATGAAACAAACAACTCATGAATTGCAATTTGCCCAGAGCCTTTTTAGTGAATCATATGGGGACATGAATACAGGGAGCAACACAGGAGACCAGAGAGGTAGCACTTCTATCCTATTTTAAGTTATAATCCCATTGCTTCCACAGAGGACTTGAGGAATTTTATTACTATTTCTCTACCTTCTTCCTCCAAAAAAAAAAAAAAAAAAAGAGTACAGCCTGAGTTTTGTTCCTGCACTTTCTTTTTCTGATAATTATTTCCATTTTATGTTTTGGTGTTAAGCCTCAACACTTTCAAATGCTACCTCTTGAAAAAGCTATTCACCTTGAAAGCCAAAATTTTCCAAACCAAAATTTTGGCAGAAGGGATTTGATATCCTAGATAACAAAGCCTGAGGGAGGAAAGGAATTTATTCACAAAACTAAACATTAGTAGGGCAGAGCCAGAGATTTAGCTCAGTGGTTCCAGTGCCTGCCTAGCAAGGGCAAGGTCCCTGGTTCATCTGGGTAACCACATACAACAATTCCGGGTGTGGTGGTCACGCCCGCCAACAATCAGTACTATATGCTACAATGCAGGACGTGGTGGCTCACGCCTATAATCCCAGCAGTCCAAGGCAAAAGCAGGAGGATTGCTGAGTTTGAGGCTTGCCTGGGCTACATAGAGAGCTCAGGGCTAACCTAGCTACAAAGTGAGACCCTGCCTAAAAAGAAAAAAAAACCTAAACATTAGTAAAAGACTAGGGTAGAAGACAGAAGTTCAGGTGGTCAGCAGGATAGGATTAAAAAGAACAAAACTTCATATTAGCAGTTTTAGGGTTCATAGGAAAAAGGCCTAATGCTCCACCTACCTAGGCCAGTAGTTTAGAGAAAAGCTGTTTGACAGAAATGCCAGAAACTTCCCTGAGAATCCCAGAGACTAAGAGGTCACCCTAAGAATGTTCTCTGAGGCTCCAACCTGAGCTTTAGGGTGATGATGGCTGAGGACATACTCAGACACATGGCCCTACCATACCCTATGAAAATGCTTCTGGAATTCTCTTGACAACCTGAGAGATGGCCTGTATTAGAGATTGGATCCAGGAGGACTTGGTGCCTCTGGGCTTGGTGACCAGTTAAACCACCCAAGTAAGACACAGAAGCAATAGGCTGAAAGTGAACCAGGCCTCAAGAGCTGGCACATTCTGGCACAGAGAACAGAACCTGGATATCCTCTTTTGCTGGAGGCCATTATCATAGTGCTCAGGGAAGTTGAACCAACATCAAGGGAGAAAAAGGAAAAGGAAGTGAAGACTCCTGAGTGGAACAAACAGGCATCTTTGTACCATCCATAGAAATGGAAAGTCCTGTCCTAAACTCACGTACAATAGAAAAATGTGCAGTGTTACATATTTGCACTCAAGCTCACATCTTTGATACATATTTATATGTAAATAGACAAATTAAGTAGGAAGTTTAAGTCTGATTAGTAAAGAAGGTCCCACTGAATGGTACTGAGTTAATTTTGCCAGTGTTCACCATGAGTGTGAGCCTGTGGGTAGGACCTAAAGGACAGGTGGGCTTAGGTATGATAGAAAAGAGAGATGGCTTGAATTGTGCTGGAGAAACTTGTAAAGGAAGGAAATGCTAGGTAAAGGTGGATGGAGTCAAAGAACCATTTAAAGTTTCCTTAGATTTCCAGTCACTATTTTGATTATGAAATTTTTCTGTATTCCTTAAATCAAATTAATTCTAGGTTCCATTAAGAGACAAACTAATAACTCATTAAATAAATAGCCAACAACAGCCTCCCAGAGTAGAGTATAAGTGCCTACTGCTTTCTTCTAGTAAGTTCTGCTAACTCTACATTGGCATAATTAAGACAAGCATTCTTTTTTTTTTTTTTCTTTTGAGACAGGGTCTCGCTTTGTACTTCAGGCTGGCACTGAGCTCACTATGTAGCCCAGGCATGCCTGGAACTCAGCAATCCTCCTGTCTCTGCCTCCCAAGCACTGGGATTACAGGCATGAGCCACCATGCCCGGGACTGTGGTATGTGGTATTAATTGCTGGTGGGCGTGAGTCTCCACGCCCAGCATTGTATGTGCTTACTGGGGATCAAACTCAGGACCTTGCACTTGCGAGGCAGGCACTGGAACCACTGAGCTAACCCTCCAGCCCAAGACAAGCATTCTTAAAATACTATATACTATTTATCCTGTGAAAGTAGAACTTGCCTATTTTGTTATTTGAACATGCCAAATGTGCCAACATTTTTGCTGGGGTAAGAAAGTGCTGGAAGAATTACTACCTAGCGAAAGATTTATCTTTTCATCAGGCATTTTGACTGGAGCAAAGTAATCACTTAGAAGACTGGCAATTTTCTAAGTGAAAATGGAGACAATGTGCCAACACATGTCCTCTGAGAGTTCCACGAATGACACTGCTACTGACATTGCATGAATAATGTAGATGCTGAGAGCTCCTGGTCCCCAGGGGCCTACAGCCTCCATTGCAAAACAAACATCTGCCCAAAGCACTATGACACACCTGAAACTGGAATACATACATACATATTATATACATACATACATACATACATACATACATAATACAATACATACATACATATTATGTATACATATATTATCTATTATATAATTATATATGGAAATACATGTAATATATAGAAACATATATGAAAATATATGGAAACATTATATATGGAATATATATGGAAATATATATTCCATATATATATATGGAATATATATATATGGAATATATGGAAACATATTATATATAAAATATATGGAAACATATTATACCACACATTTTAAAAATATCATACAATCAAACATCTGCTTTGGGTGTCATGACTAACCTTCTGAGGAAATCACTGTGCTGTCTGAGTGTAGAGTGTGGACATCTCTCCATGCTGATGGAACATTTGAAACTCTTGTTGCCACAGGCATCAGCATTGAAGATTAGAAGCAATAGTACTGCCCAGTTATATATGTTTGCATCCATTATAATTATGGCCACTCAAAATTAATGTTCTTAGAATATGAAGTACTTTAATTACTTTCCATTAAACTCAAATTTCTGACAGAATATATTGAAGAGAAGTTTTAGTGAAATATATTTATTCTCAAGGACATTATAAGAGAAATGGAATTTTTAATAAAATAGTTTTAGAAATAATATATTCATAAAATGTTTACAGAATCTTAAAATTTTATTTTAAGCTTTTGAAATTGTGAAATATAGCACCCACACACACACATCAAAATCTGAAAACACATCATTACAATTCTTAATTTTTACTGAATTATAACATTCAATGGCCATACAGCCATTAAATCAGCTGTAACTTAGAAGATTAAGCTATTGAAATTTTTTTGGCTAAAGTTCAAGAAAGATGATAACTGATATTCTTGGATCTCACAAAAGAGATGATTCAGGGCTGGGCGTGGTGGCTCACGCCTGTAATCCCAGCACTCTTGGGAGGCAGAGGCAGGAGGATTGCTGAGTTTGAGGCCTGCCTGGGCTCCATAGTGAGCAGCTCAGGGCCAGCCTGGACTACAAAGTGAGAACCTGTCTCAAAAAAAAAAAAAAAAAAAAAACTAAACTGTTAGCAGAACTAAAATTAACCTTACTTGACCCAAATATGCAAAACATATATAATCACATTAAAACATTCACCATGAAAGGCCTTTGCAGATGTTACAAATGGACAGTTGTTAAGAAAATATTTATAAATATTAGTAGTTCAGTTCGGGACCTACTAAAACAAAATTCATCAATTAGTGGCTTAGGTAATGTAAGTTAGGTCACGAAATTTGCTAGTACTTTTCCACTCTAGAGCTCTGGGCCTAATGCAACATTGCAGAACCTTCTCTTTAGGGATTTCTAAATCCTACAAAGGTACTTGAGCCAGTGCTAAATTAAAGGAAAGGCTGAAGGCCATATGAAATTGGTCACTTATTCTTTTTCTCTTTTTACATTAAGAAGTCCTTAAAATGAAGTGGCTCTCTTTTGCAATTTAATTGTTCCTACAAGCTTATGTCATATTGATCTTAGAAAAAAGGGTATCTGTCAGTCTTTCTTCTTTCTGAATTGTCTGGATTCCAGTGAGTAAGGTTCATTTAAAGGGCACGTCCCCCTTTAAATGTGTTGTGTTGTCCTTGGGACTCTGCTCCCTGAGGTGAGGAAATAATTAGTATTCCTACACTGCTATAAAGAACAGCATTTAGAATGATATTCCATGTGGGACATAAAACATAGATTAACCAACAAACTGGCTTGTCTACACTAAGTTTCTAATCTTACATGTAGTACTTTCCAATAAGTGACTGCTTTTGATTTTACTTGTAACATCAGAATTAAAAGAAACTTAAAATAACATCAACTACAATACTGGCCTGAGTGAATATAAATGAAAATATGACCCCACCAAGCAGGAATTTTTTTCTGTAACCATCTACAATATGTTGCATATTAAAGAAGGCCTTTGTGGTGCTTTTTGCTATTTTTTTTTACCATTATAACATGTATCTCTTACTTTTGCTTTAATTGTATATTATGATTATTTATCAGAAATATTAAAGAAACTAGAATAATTTAAAATATCACCATGATGTGTCAGAGCTCAGAGATTTGAGGCTGATACTATGGTTTCAGGGTATTCCTCCAATATTCAGGTGTTGAAACTTAATATGATAGCATTAGGAGTTGGGGCCTTTCAGAAGTGATTAGTTCACGAAGTACATATCCACTACACAAAAAAGATGCATGAAACATGTTACATGGGTTTTAGGTTGAGTTCTTTAGAGGAACAAAATAATCGAAAAATATATGTATAATTACAGGAGAGGATTTATTAGGTAGGTTACTGGACCAGAGGTGAGAGAGTTCAAAATGCCTGTGAGAGCAGAGTGGAGAGAGTCTAAAATGACCATCTGAGCACTAGGGAGCTAGAGGATACAGTAGCTGGTCAACCCAAGAAGATGGAAGCCCCAGACTAGGGTGATCAAACATACAGTACCAGCCTGAAGAAGCAGGCTGAATGGTTGGACTGCGTTAGAAGACTCAGGAAATCAAACACCTTGAGATGGATGTCCAAAGGCAATGGTAAAGAATGGAACACTTTATGGGCACAATTCCTTCTTCTTTCCCTTTTTATTCCACTCAGGCTACAAGCCTATTGGTTGGTGCCATCTATAACTCTGCTGAGTTTTCCCACCTCCATTTGCTGGCCTGCATGTCAATCATCCACAGATATACCAACTTTCTAACATGCTAGGCATTTGATACATTCAAACTGATACCACAATTAATGGCCATCTATGCCATTAAAGAATTACAATGTAGTTGGGGAGCTAAAATATATGGGAACAAGGAATAGTTTAATGTAAAATGATATAAGCAACTTGTTACAGAGAACTTTATAAGATCATAAGCAATCTTTATTAATACTTTATAGTTGTGCATACTATGATCTTGATGAGGAACTTAAAGCTACCTTTTCCAAAACAGGGGAGCACTTGAAAGGTCTTATATTTATTTCTTAAGAACAAAGTGAAGGCATCATGATTGTGCACAGTCCTCTCAAACAGCAGTCCTAAGGTTTTAAATTCATTTTTCTACTTATCTCCCTCTCCTGGTCTCTTACATAGCATATACTGGTAAGTAAATGGCTTCCAATTTCTTTTTTGCTGAGAAAAAAGTGAAAAACTAAGAAGTGTAGATATGCTCCAGGGAAAGTGTAGACATGCCTCAGGGTCCCATGGTGCCCTGAGGCTTAGGGCAAGAAAGCTTCTATACTCTTTTTTGCACTTTGTCACCATTAGCAAGGGTGTAATAAAAATTCATGGTCAAGATGAGGGTTCATGCCTGGGAATGCAGCTCAGCCTTCCTTGTATCAGGCTTTGGACTTTGAGGAGAAGTAAGCCCTGTAGCCCTGATCTCCAGAAAGTCAAGCCAGCTCACCACAGCAGAAAGTCACACAGGGTAACCCTTGGGGACCTGGGAGAGGAGGTCACAGAGGCTTGAGAAAGAGGCCATCCTGTCTCCACCCCTCAGTGACACAGTCAGTACCTTGATAGCTCCCAAAGCACTATTTTAATATTACTTGAGTTCCTCCTTTCCATAAAAAGTGAATGAATTAAGTAATTAAATGTGAAAAACAGTAAGAATGGGATCCAAGACTTGCACCAGGATTTCCAAATTCCCAATTCTGAAGTCTTCATGAGATTGAGCATCTGGCTCAGACAGTTGCTGAGATTTAAGCAAAGTCCTACAGAACGGGTAACCAGAGCAGTAGCAGCCCAGTGAATGACTTGGAGCTAACCCTCAATAAGCTCCAAACCATACACAAAAGTCAGTAACTCTTAAATAATGCTCTTTGTGTTAAAAAAAAGAATGTTCACTTTCTGTTGTATGTAAAATAAAAATGAACTTACTGAATTCAAAACATCAACTTTGAAACATTAGCCTGTCCTTGAAAATAATCTTGTTTTCCTCCTAGTCCATTATGGGTTTGTCATCTATGAATATATATCTATACATATAAATTTTTATGGGACTGATTTGTAGTCCTGGCATACAGTGTCATTTGTACAACTGAAGTCTAGCTATTTACTATCCACCATAAGAAGCAGAGCTTCTTGTCTTTGATATGTCTTTCTTAAGATTTGGAGGTCACTGAATCTTTTAATTCCAAGGTCTTGGGGAAGAGTTTTGTGTTTACATCACACATATTCTTGCTGGTTTTATAGACTTTGATCACCTTCCCAAACCATTGTCTTTCCTGATAGAAATTGCAATCAATTTTGTCTTTCCAGCTGCCTCGCATGATCATTCTGGGCAGTTCTGGATACTCACCAGCTCAGTTATGCCTCTTTTGATCTTTGTTGACTAAAACTGCATATAAGCTTTCAGATGTAAATGAGCTAGAGCTTGCACAGGATACAGTCATGTGCTCCACTTTAGGATGTCCAGCACCCTCTGGTCTTCAGCATCTTACTGGGTGGTATCACACTGGGTGGGGCCCCTAGGTGACAGCTGAATACAGAGTCCAGTGATTTAGTACTGGAGAAAAATCAGTATTACTTGAAAATTCAAATTCAGAAATTTTTTTCTGAGCATTTCTTCTCCTGGGACACCAGTAAAAATGTGAAGACAAATCAAACATTGACTGAAAGTACCATTTATCTACCTGTCTGACCCAAACAGTTTTTCCTCCTATTAGTTTCTTAAATAAAGATGAATTAAGGTAATTCAATTTAATATATTTCTAAGGGCAAGATTTCAAGTCACAAAAGAAAAATATCCCTGCAAATGACTACACACTTTTTGATAATTTTTTTAGAAATATTGTGTTAACATGACAAAGAATACTTAAAATAGAAATCAAATTATTCTTAATGGTAAAACACTTGTGATATAATCATTAAAACTTCAACCAAAGCAATGATTCTGTTATAATCACCATTCACCAATATTTACTGAAGTACTACTATGTGCTAGGTATGTGCTGTAAATATGGGTGACACAATGCCAATTAATATACAGCCCCTGACCATAGACTTTATATTACTTCACATTTCAATTTGAACTGTGATGTAAAACTAGATATAAAACAGGACTAGATTTAAAAAAGATAAAATCTACATTGTCAATTTTGTCATTCTCCAAATTGCAAAATTATTGAAAGAAAATTAAAAGTCCAGTAACATGACCATCCTTCTTTCTCATCTCTTAGGCCACCATGATGTGAGCAACATTCCCCTGCCAGGCCCCTCCCCCAGCCCTTCCTGCTCAATCAGCTTACTATGAACTGAACCCTCTACAAACCATGAGCAAAAAACCCCCTCTCCTTCTTTAAATTGTGGATGGTAAGTATTTTGTCCTAGTGATGAGGAAGTGACTAAGATAATGATCACAGTAAAATATAATGAGAAAAAGATTTTATGATTAATGACATTCAGAGAATAATAATAATCACAAAGCTCTAGGAAATGAAAAATGCAAGAACAGGGCCAGGGATTTAGCTTAGTAGTTTCAGCACCTGCCTTGCAAGCGCAAGGTCCTGAGTTGGATCCCTGTACTACATATCACAATGCTGGGTGTGGTGGCTCACGCTTGTAATCCCAGCATTTGGGAGGTAGAGGCAGGAGGATTGCTGTGAGTTCAAGGCCAGCCTGGGCTACATAGTAAGTTCAGGGCCAGTCTGAACTACAAAGCCAAACCCTGTCTCAAAAAAGCAAAACAACAGGAGGGGGTGGGATTTGAAAAACTCTTCCACATAGTAAAACAAAAAGACCAAGAAAAGAAAAAATAAGAAAAACAAAAATAAGAAATATGAACAACTAGTTCTGGAGGCTCAATCTGAAAATAAGAGGTCCAGAATAATATAATGAAACTGCAAGAGGAGAAATCTCAATAAGAAATATAAGTGTATTTTCCAGGACATTGGTTTCCAGGTTCAAATTTCTACCAAGTATTCAGAATAGGCAATAAAAACTGACAAGGCACGAAATTATAAAAATCAAGACACTAAGAATAAGAATTTTCATAGGAATAGGTTATATTTTTCAGATAGAGGGCCAAGAATTAATCTTCCCAACAGAATGTTGGAAACTAAAATAAAATGGGTAATGACTTTAAGATTCTAGTAGCAATGACTTTGTGACAGAGACATTTAATGTTGAGGGAATTCATGCACTGTACTTCCCACTCCCTGACAGTGGAGCTGGGTCTATGAGAAGGTCTGAGCAAGTCTATTTACAGGTGCCATAAATGTCTCTTCCATGCTGGAGGATTAGAAACTCTCCGCATCCCCCTCCCTCTGCCCCTCTGTAATGACCTGGAGGTCTTCTTTTGACATAGTGAACTCAGGACAGAAATGCTGGATCCACCAGCCAGCTTCTGATGGGAGCTTTCTTAAGAGCCACTAGACTTACACGAGGTCTCCTCTAAGCAAAAAAAAAAAAAAACAAAAAAACAACACATACTTGAATGTGTGAATTCACTAAGATTTTAGAGATTATGATCATTGTATCACCCTCTCCTATTGTGACTGACTCTGATTTCTAATCTAGAACTCCATAGCCTATTGAAGAATCAAAGACAAAATAAAGACATTTACACAAAGTTTCTATTGCATGCATCTTTCCACAGGGAACCCCTGCAGATTGAAGAAAATCTGGATGGAAGACAGGCTCATAGGACGTTGTGGTCCCAAACTCCAGAATGTGTGGCTATGTTATGTAACTCACATAGCAAAAGGGACTTTGCAGATATGTTAACTAAGATTCCTGTGATGGGCAGAGTATCCTAGGAGGGCTCAAAATAATCACAGAGGTTCTGTCCTTAGAAGTGGAAGAGGAAAACAGAGGGTCAGAAATTTGAAGGTGCTACACTGATAGCTTTGAAGACATGGAAAGGAGCCAAAGAATGCTGATGACCTCTCTGACTTCTTTTTTGGAAAAATCAAGGAAATGAATTCTCCCTTAGAGGCTCTGAAGGAGCAGTCTTGCTAACATCTTGTGAGACCCATTTCAAACTTCTGACCTTCAGAACTACGGGACAATAAATTTGTGTGAAGTCCATAAGTTTGTGCTAATTTGTGGCAGCAACAAGAGGAAAGTTATCCAATATTATCTGCAGGGAATGGAAATGAACATGGAAGAGACTCCAGTAGGCATCTGAGCAATGGCCAAGAGAGACTCCAGGCCACTAGGACACACAGAAAGGCCCACAAGAGACTTCATCAACATGGCACTGACAGAACACATAAAGCTCAGGAGGGCAACTCTTCCCCAAGTGGGAAAGATCTTAAGGATAAACTGGAGACCAGAAAAAAAAATGTAAATCAATTTACAACAAGGCCTTACTTATTACAAAGAAAAGAAAAAAGCTGAGCAGGAAAGGAAACAATGCAATGGCTCCACTGCCACTATCATTGACCTAGTTTTAACAATAAAAACATGAGTTATTGAATTAGCACAATAACACACAGCCAAGTTAGGAGGACTGGGAAGAGTAGGACACCTGGGTAGGAGGTCAGAGAGTAGAGGATCAAAGAAAAGTGGTATGTGTAATAAAAGAGCTAAATCTTTCTATTCCAGAGAATTACATCAATGGACCAGGCCCAAAGCTGCTTAAAATCAAGAATTAGAAACATAAGCAGGATGGATAGTCAGAGATATGACAGGAAATACTAAGTAATCAGTTAAAGGAGTTGAAGTAAGTTTCTAAAGAATTGGACATGATGTGGAGGATATAGTCAAGCCCACTGGTTCTCATTGCAAGCCCATGAGCCATTAAGTTCTTTAAACTCAATATATTATGTGCACACGTAACTTTGATCAAACATAGAAGGACCAGCATACTATCTGCTGCCAATGATATTCCAGGCTTCAATATTCTCAATACAGTCTATAGACTGGACAGGGTTGTGAAGAATTGTGCACACTGGTTGTTTCTGCCAGGTAGCACTGTGTTATTTTCTGTCTGCTCAACTCTATAATTCTCTGTGCTTTTCAAGTTAAAATAAAATAGAAATGTAATATGATTTTTTTAATTCAATAAAAAACTTGATCATAAAGTCAAGAAAGAAATGAAACAAGAAAAAGAATTTGTTAGCTATACTGGCAGTTGCTAATGTGATTAAGTAACTTCAGCTTTGAAAACCCTGAGGCAAATGCTTTTCTGCACATGAATGGTGGCTCAGGGTTTTCTTAATTTACTGAAGCAATTTCTTGATTAAATATTCTTTCCAACAACAATGGGATTTTAACATTTCACATTTCATTTAAAGACTCCGTTTTTTGTTAAAGGCAGCCCAACCCAACAAGGAGTCAAGTCCTTGATCACAACTGGTGTGGTTTGGAGAAGGTTTGGATAATATCTTATCAATGTTGATGAGCCCTTAGGGAATGAGGTGGGGAAAATACAAAAGAACAATTACATAAACCACATATTTTTAAACCTGTGGCTTCACAGAATTTTTTTAATTAAAAAAAAAGGTGTGGAAGTTGTGCTTAATAGCACTAAACATTTGTTGAGGAAAAAAATGGATTCATTGTGTTCTTTTTAGGAAAATGTGGACACATTACATGCTTGTAAAATTGATAAATTTAGAAAAAGTACCATGCCTGAACTTGGACAGAGATCTCCACTGAAAGCTGAAATCTCAAGAGTCTGCTTTGTGGAGCCAAAACTTCCACATTAATGGATTAAGAGCTGTGATGAGTGTGAACTAAGAATAAAGCCTGAAAACAGGGTACTCTGGGATAAGAAACAGTAACTTTATCAGGTAAGATTGGTTTCCCTTTCACAGACTATTTTTTGTCTTCTAACCTAGTAATTACCTATTTCATAGAATTACTAAAACATAAAGCTTTTTAAAGCACACCCAGGCTCAGAAGTTCTTGAAATAATTTAAAAATAAAATACTGAAGTCACTACTTTTCTGACCGTTTGCAATGATCAAAAACATGAGAGATGGGAAGCAAGTTCTTCAAGGTCATGCTCATCAGAGTGAAGCTGATTCCTATCATCCAGCTTAGCTCTTTCTAGTTCTTTCTTTAAACCTAATATATTTATCATGAATTATTAAACACAAACCTATTACCCAGTACAATTGATTATTCCATAAAATGAAAAGCAGCTTCACTTATGTAAGTTCTTTTTAAAGGACTTTGGGTAAAGTCAAGTTCAGACACAGAGAACAATATATGCTTAAGAAAAGCAAAATGGCAAAGAACTGTAAAAGCTGTGTTTCATTGGCAGACTAGCTCGAGTGAATAACAGGAGGAATATATAACCATGAGATCCAAACATTCTTAAAATTTAGGAAGCTAGTATCTGCATGCCAATTGGCATGCAACTGCTTTCAAAAAGCCAAAGAAAATGGGGCACGGGCAAGGTGGGTTGAGAGCAAGGCTTGCCCTAATTATAGTAAGTTACTGGGATCTGTACACCTTCATAAAGGAAATCTCTACAGTACCAAGGAGTCATTGCTCTGTCCCTGGCACCATCTGGGCTTTCAGTCATCATATTTAACAAACATAAAGTACATGTATGGGGGGCTGCTACTTCCTTATCTAGAAATAGAAAATCAAAGCTCAAACTGGAAGTGATTGTTCAAGGGGAACTAGCCACACATCTAGGATTTAAACTGAACTCTGATTCCAAAATCCATGCCTCTCAGCATCAATAATTAATATAAAAGTCAGGATGAAGTATCTGACAAGTTAACACAGCAACAGATGTTAACCTAAGGGGTTGGTATATTGGATATACTGGCTATATGTTTTACTAGTCATGTTAATGTAACATTTTGGTTGGAATGTTCCATAATAAGAATTTTCACTGTTCTTGCCTTAGATTAAAATGAGAAGGTATATAAACTTGTTGAGAATGACAATTACTTTATTTTTCAAAGTTAATCAGATAGTGTGGTCTTCAACTCATCAGATGCTATCACAGCAGAATAAGAAGCCTTATAACAAGGAAAGCCACTTATCAACAGCCTGGACCCATGAAAGGCTGGCATCACAGAAGCAGGTTGCATAGCACAGGGCCCACACAACCCACTTTGCTCCAGAGATTTATTTGCTTCTTGCTGATCCTCATAGACAAGAGGAAAACAAGGAGGATGGCTATGTATACAACTTATAAAAATATGTTTTGAGGTTTGGGGAAAGAAATAAGAAATTCATTATTTCCTTAAATCTCAGTCTTACTCTTCCAAGTAAAAAATAATTCCAATCAAAGGAGACCATGTGTGCGCACAAAATCCAGTAATCCTGCCCTCAGGGGAGTGGTGATTTTTGGCTCCAAATTGGCTGATGTTTGGGCCAATAATCTGACAGTAGTTGTGCTCTCAATACCTTCTGTAACAATTTAGTATGACTATGAAATATTTAGGTTTTCCTCTTCAGATTTGCATTAAGGAGTGGAAACCCTGTTTTCTTTGCTAAAGAACATTAAAAAATACAATCTTTCTGCTAATGGGGTCATCAGTTTAAAGGAATTGTTGAAAAAAAACAAATAAAAGGGAAACAAAGATGCAATCTTAGGGACTTGGGGGGATGTTGTTAAATGTCAGGCTGGGCTGGAGATTTAGCTCAGTGGTTCCAGCGCCTGCCTCTCAAGCGCAAGGTCCTGAGTGCGATCCCGGTAACCACAAATAATGCTGGGCGTGGTGACTCACGCCCACCAGCAATCAATACCACATACCGCAGTACCGGGCATGGTGGCTCCAGCACTCGGTAGGCAGAGGCAGGAGGATTGCTGAGTTTTAGGCTTGCCTGGGCTAAATAGTGAGCTCAGGGCCAGCCTGAACTACAAAGCGAGACCCTGTCTCAAAAAAAAAAAAAAGTCAGGCTGAGATTTCTTTTATGGAAGGAAGTCAGGACTTAACTTTTGAAAACTCAACAGATTTTGTTACTGTTTTCCCTGGTTGCCCTTCATCCTGTTCCAATAGGACTCTATCTTCAGTGATTTTTTTTCTTAAATTGTTGGTGAGGCTCTTTTCAATGAAAAATATATCACATACAGCAATTTTTGCATGTAAAATGATGAATAGTGTTCACCATAGCTACAGCAGCATGTTATTGTTTGATTTCTTAATGACTACTGTTCTTCCAAGAGTAAGACAATCTTAGCAATGTTTTCATCTGCATTTTTCAAATGGCCAGAGACACAGAACATTTTTCACACATTTGTTAACCATTTGTATCTCTTTTTCTGCGAAGTCTATTCGTTTCTCTTGCCCATTTCTTGACTGTTTAATTTTAGGTAGTTTAATATATATGTGTGTGTGTGTGTGTGTGTATTTATGCATATATATACATACATACATACATATGTATTAGTTCTAGATACTTGTGCCCTATCTCAGGTGAAGCTGGCAAATTTTTTCCTCACTCTGTAGGTTGTCTCTTCACTCTTTACTTTGATTCTTCTGTTGTAAGGAGATTTTAGTCTGACATAATCTCATTTTGATTCTTGCTGTTACTTCTTGTGCAGGTTCTGTTTAGAAAATCTTTTTTTTTACACCCAGGTGTTCAAGTGTTTCATCTATTTTACCTCCTAGTAGGTTTAGTGTTTCTGTTTTAGTGTTTAGATCTTTGATCCATTTTGCTTTTAATTTAGTGTATGTGTCTGTTGTGGGTATACAGGCTGCTTCCAAGATTTAGCTATTATGAACTACACTGCTGCAAACATTGGTCGCATGTATCCCTGTAGTATGATGACCCAAACTCTCTGGAAAAAGATACCTAGCAAGGGTTACATGGGTCATAAGATAGTTCTAATTTCAATTCTTTGAGAAATCTTCATACCAATTTTCATTGTCTTTACTAGTTTGCATCCCCTTCAACTCTGCAGGAGGTAGAGTTCTTTGGATCTTTTATCCAGAGTATCAGATCATCTGCAAATAACGATAATTTGAGTTCCTTTTTCCCTACATGTACTCCCTTTTATTTTTCTTGTCTAATCGCTCTGACTAATGTTTCAAGTACTATGTTGAATAGAAGAGATGATAGTGGACATCCTTGTTTTATTTCTGACTTTAGGGGGAATGGCTTCAGTTTCTCCCATTTAGTACGCTGGTTATTAGTTTGTCATAGCAGTTTTTATCATATCTGTGTATGGTCTTTCTATACCTGTTCTCTTCAGGGTTATCATGAAGGAGTGTTGGATTCTGTAAAATACCTTTTGTGTATCGAATGATATAATCAAATAGTATTTGACTTGGCTCCCATTAATGTGATACAGTATGACTCTGTGAAGTCCATGGCCTCATTTGCTCACAGCTTTTTCCTTAGAACTTAATAATTGTTTGTGGGAACCTCCATAATTTCACAGAAACCACAAATATCCTCCACACCTGTCTTTTTGGTAGGAGATGGCAAGTAGCTATCTGAGAGGGTTTTTCAGTTCTTCTTGCTGCTGACTGGTGCTGCCCTGTAACCTACCTCTGGAAGATGCATCAACATTCCCGCTTAGTGTGGACAGCTATCTCAAGTGTTCTTGGGTTTGTTCTTCTCAAAGCACTAAATCCGTAAGATGCTACTATAGCAACCTGCACCTTCTAAGGCTTTACTAATACAGGATTTTATTAAATTAAACTGCATAATCATGGGAGACACAGCATATTTACAGTTTAAACTATAAAAATAGGCATTTACAGGCATTTTTTACTATCTCTGAAATTTGTGGGTTTTTTTTACAATTCGTGAGTGCTCTAGGAATGGTAACTCCCATGAACTGGGGTGCATGGTTTATTACACTGATTGACTCAAGTATCCTGAACCATTTTTGTTATCTCTGGGATGAAACCTACTTGATCATGATGTGTCATCTTTTTATTAATGTTCTGCATTCTATTTGTTAATAAATTGTTAAGAATTTTTGTAGCTATGTTTATTAAGGAGAGTGGTCTATAGATTTCTTTTTTAATTGCATCTTTTTCCCATTTGGGCATCAGAATGCTACTGGCTTCCATAAGAAAACTTAAGAATACTCCATGTCTTTCAATTTCTTTGAAGAGTTTGAGGAATACTGGTGATATAATAGCATTAAAGTCTTTGTAGAATTTAGCCGTGAATCTGTCAAGGTGTGATTTCTTTAGTTGGTACATGTTTATTACTGTGACAATTTCATTGCTTATTATTGGGTTGAGGAGCATCTTCATGTCTCACTGGGTTAGTTTTGGTACTTTGTATGTGTCAAGGTATTTGCCCATTTCTTCAAAATTTGCTCATTTGTTGGAATTTGATTTCTTGAATTACTCTAGATTTCAACAGTGTTGGTTGTGGTTTCACCTTTTCCTTTTTTTTTTTTTTCCTTTCTAATTGTGTTACTAGGGATTGAACTTGGGATCTTGTAAGGAAAGTACCAGAAGGAATGAACTAAATCCTGGCCCTCACCTTTTTCATTTCCAGTTGCACTGATGGCAATCTTTTCTCTCTTTCTCTTGGTGAGTTTGGCTAAGGGCTTATCCATTTTATTTTTTCTTTCAAAAAAACAGCTTTTTATTGATTTTTTTTTTTTTTTACTGTGTGTATTTTTTTTTTGGGTTTTTTTTTGTCTTAATTTCATTGATCTTTGCAATCACATTTATAATTTCCCTCCTTAGTTTTGATTTGGGGCTGGTTTGTTATTTCTCGACTATCTGAATATTTTCCATAAGGTTATTTATTTGAGCTTGCTTTGCTTTTCTAGTGTGAGCATTCATTGCAATGAATTTTCCTCTTTTAGCTGCTTTCATAATTTCTTGGAGGTTTTGGTAAGTTTTACTGTCATTGTCATTAACTTCCAGATTTTTTTTTTTTTTGAGACAGGGTCTTGCTTTGTAGTTCAGACTGGCCTTGAGCTCACTATGTAGCCCAGGAAAGCCTCGAACTCAGCAGTCCTCCTGCCTCTGTCTCCTGAGTGTTGAGATTACAGGTGTGAGCCACCACATTTGGCTCTGTGGTATGTAGTTATGATTGCCAATGGGCATGAGTCACCATGCCCGGTATTGTTGTATGTGGTTACCAGGATCAAACTAGGGACCTTGAGCTTGCTAGATAGGCACTGGAACCACTGAACTAACCCTCTGGCCCCCAGAAAAATTTTAATGTCTTCTTTAATATCCTCTGTGACTCATCAGTTGTTTAGGAATATGTTTTTTTTTTTTTTTTTTCCGCAAGGAGCTTGTGCTTTTTCCAAGATTTCTTCTGTCACTGATTTCTACTTTCATTGCACAATGGTCTGATAGTATGCATGAGGTGATTTCAGTTCTTTTAAATTTTTTAAGTAGGCTTTGTGGAATAGTATGTGATCTATTTTGAAAAAAAGTACCATGTGCTGGTAAAAATAATATATATTCTGTCATAGAGGGTGGAATATCCTGTATATATTTATTAAGTCCATATGTTTAAGGGTGTGATTCAGCTCTGATACTTCTTTATTGGGTTTTTGTCTAACTGATCTCTCTCTTTGCAAAAGTGGGACATTATAATCCCTTACTATGTTTGTATTTGTTTTTACTTGAACTTCTAAGGTCATCAGTTTTATTACAAATGAATTTCTAATTGAAGAAACTGAAAAGAATATTTTCATAATGATATAACTAAAGAGATGAGAATTATGGGGAGAAGTGAAGAAGAAAAGTTGGAAAAAGAGAGTAGCATTAGGTATTGAAAAAATGCACCTAAATCATCCTAATAACAGGCCTTATGGTGGTTTTCATTTTTATAAAATCAAACCTTATAATGCCTAGCACAGGGTAACAGGAAGTATCCTGGTAAATGAAGATACTAAACTTATCCCATTTATACTACCTCCTAGGGCTGCTATAACTAAGAACCACAGGTGGAGTGCCTTAGAGGCCCTCTGTTTACTCTGTTCAGGAGCTCAGGACTGAAATGAAGGTGTGGGCAGGGTTAGCCACTTTTCTGGAGTCTCAGTGAAAGAATCTTTATTACAAAAGGAAAAACCTTCCTTCTCAATAAAATCACACTCACATGTTCTAGAGTTAGGACTCAGTATACATTTTGAGAAGGCACTGTTCAATCCACAGTACCATTCAGAACTGTGGCCCATTATTCCTTTTCTTCCACACAGTTTTTCTTTTTTACAGTTATGCAGACATGGTCCTTATCTCCTAGGCTATATCATGTTTTTTCTTTTTCCTGTTAAAGTCGAACTTCCCAATACAGTTCATAGCTATTTCCCATGGACAACTCTTCAAACTCCAATTGTGAGGCCTATTCTTCCTCATCCTCTCTATTCAAGCCTGCTTCTTCTTCCTCAGCTTTCAGGACTCGTTTCTTTCACCCTTACTGCAGCACTAAAAGCCTTTGTGCCAGTGAATCCTCCCAATGTACTCTTGCAATAACCATATGGTTCTACTAAGTTCCTTTAAAAAAATTCAAGATCCATTAGGAGATCTTGGTAATTTTTTCCTATTTTTAACAAGGAGCAATTTAAATATCATAGGAATAATTACCCAGTCATTATGTATCATTATTCTTAAGCGTTTTAAAAAGACTAAAATAATAGAAACATGGAATAATGATAGACGATTAGAATAGATTAGAAATTTTCCATTCCTTATATAATAACAAAACGAAGAAAACTGACAGAGGGAGAAGTTTCAAAAACACTAAAGGAATGAGACAAAGAGTTGGCCAAAGTGCCCAAGCACAGTGATAATGAACTTGATCGTGAACATGGAACCTTACATTGTAAATCTTCAGGTAATGATATCCTTCATTCTTTTGATGAAAGAATCAAAAGAATCTATAGATGAGCACTACATTCATATGGACAAGCAGAAAATATGGTGCTCTGATGCAGTGTCACTGAAGGACCTCATCAAATGATATTTCATGAGAAGAACCAGCTTGATCTCCTTTTGCTAAATGAATGTGGAATAATATTTGGATACTTAACATTTTACTTTACACACACCTTGAAAATGGACAAACAGTAATTCAGGTTTGTTATACCAGTGTCTGAAAAGCAATAGATGAAGTACAAGTGAAAGAAGTTATTTTAAAAAGTTAAAAGTCAATCGAACCCAAACAGTAAACAGTGATGACTAATTTTTTTTTTTTCTGGAATACTGGAGGTTAAATTCAAGTGTATACTGATCTAGGTACCAGGTTCTTATTTAAAAACTTAAAACTCCAGAAGTAAGGTGAAAAGTTATTGTTTTCCATTTCAGTTTGTCATCTGGAAATGGTTAGGACTAGGGAGGGAACTCAGCATCAGAGCACTTGCCCAACAGGTGCAAGTCCTTGGGTTTGAACCCCAGCACTGAGGTAAAGGACAGGTTAAAAACATGGGTCCTGGAGCTCTGCAGCCCTGGGCTGGAATCCCAAGTCCAATATGGAGTGCATGACCTTTGGTAAATTAGTCAGCCTCCCTAAGATCCAGTTCCCTCATCTGTAAAATGTGGATTAAAAATTACTTCCTCTTTTATAGAGTCTAACATAGAGTAGATTTTGCTTGCAAAGTACTTAACATAGTGGTTGGCAGAAAGAAAAGGATATATATCAGCTATGGATAGTGATTTTATCATCCCTGAGCTACTCAGAACAGTTCTGCTTATCTATCAGATTTGGGAACAGAACACATGTGAAATGATAACCATATCTATTTATCACCAATAGAACTTATGGCTGCCGATGCCCTCCAGGTATTCACATTCCAGGTGAAGTGAAGCCAGAGAGCGGAAGATATCACTCTCACAGTGGGGAGTGTGCTTGGGAAGCTGTGGACGCTGCCAGCTTTTAAACTCAGCTTTAATCTCTTATGCCAGGAAATTGCTTTCTCCTTCTCTGATTTTTACATTGAACAGGCATTATTTTAATGAACTCAAATTACACTAAAAAGAGTCAGGAAAAGGTACAAATCTGAAATCTTACTGTCCAGAGAAAACACTATTAACCTTCCAGGCTTTCTTCTGTAGTTATGCACACGTGCTTGTCATTTTACAAAAAGTACTGTCATACCACAGTAGTATTCTGTAGTCAATTTTGAGTTCAAGAATATCTTTACTCAAAAGATAGTATTCTTAGTAGGCAAAGGCACATAGTAAGTAGCAGATAAAAGAAAACATAAACATTTACCTTTAAATAATGGCTTTGCACAGAAATTGAGGTGAGCTATGCAGTCCAAGTGAATTTCAAAAGCAATGGGAATTTTTTTCTTAAGAAATGACTGGTGAAAACGGGGAAGGAGGCCCAGTATGTGCTGCGTGACACACCCCATTCTCTAAATGGCTATTGCTTGTGGAATGTGAAACTTGTGAAATTGAACTTTTAATAAAATAAGATTGTGCTCTAACCTCAGTGTGTTTTCAGGGCTTAAAACTCTTATTTCTTTCTAGATCATAACACTCTGTCTTGGCATCAAAAAGTTATTTCTGAGTGCTAAACAAATACAAAAAATATGGGTCTGGCTTGGGTCTTATTTTCTTCTGCCAGGCTGAGTTTTCTCTCGAGGCCAGATGTGTGTGAGTCCTAATCTTCTGGATGTCACCATATCTCTGCATAAGTCAGGGGTCTGCACATCCAAAAATCAGGGCCCCAACCAGAACACTCCAGGAGCCTCTATCTGGAAATCTGATCTCACCATTTCTGGGATTCAATTTCCCCTCCCAGAGGTCAGATGCATGGATGAAAAGATGCCCACATCCCACTATAGGGTTTTACCTGATTTAAAATTCTGCTTATGGCTTAAGTTTAAAAAGTCACAAACAGGGCCGGAGGTTAGCTCAGTGGTTCAGCGCCTGCCTCACAAGCGCAAGGTCCTGAGTTCAATCCCCAGTAACCACATACAATGTTGGGCGTGGTGACTCATGCCCACCAGCAATCAATACAACATACCACAGTGCCAGGCGTGGTGGCTCAGGCCTGTAATCCCAGCACTCTGGAGGCAGAGACAGGAGGATTGCTGAGTTCGAGGCTCGCCTGGGCTACGTAGTGAGCTCAGAGCCAGACTGAACTACAAAGCGAGACCCTGTCTCAAAAAAAAAAGTCACAAACGGCTTTGCTACTCCACTCCTAGATAATAAACAGACAACTAAAGCATAAGAATTTGTATTACAGAAATTTTTGTTGGTTTAAAGAGATTACTCTCTAGGAATGTGGGTAAAAATGAGAATTATCTTGTGTCCTATACTGGTACAAATTTCCCAATATTGTGTGCAATTATGAGCTGTATATAAAACATACCAATAAAGGATTCAATTTAAAAAAAAGAGATTACTGTCACAATTTTCAAACTTAGACAGGAATTCACCAAATTGGTTGTATTCTGAAGTGGCCTAAAATAATGTGAAAGAACCTGTTTGCTACTGTAGATCACAGGGAGCTTTAACTGTGGAAGGTGAAGAGAGGTGAAAAAGGCAGGACTGCAGAGGCCCAGGGAGGTGCACAGCTAGGGAATCCTACAGGAACAAGAGCAGTGAGCCCAGGCCACACTGACTCCAGGCCCTGGGGACACTGTGGCAGGAGAGTCCAGTGTCAGCAAGGCCACCAGGTTGACCAAGGGGTGGCCAGGCCAGCCACCAAGGAAAAGTTCCAAAGTCAAGTTCATATCAAGCAGTCTTGGGTTTTCTTACCGGGAAAAGCCCTTTGTATTAAGTCTGGAGCCCAAAGCAATATTCCCACCAGCCAAGGGGGAAGACAGCTATGAGCCCCTGGCCGCCTAATCCTCCCTCTCTGGAGAAGTTAGTGCCAAGGAAACCCAGAAAACCATTTGCAACATGCTTTCTTCCACTATTTTCCCTCCTAGTGAGGTAATTAACCAAAGAAAATAGGTTTTAACCACATGAAAACTTAGCCATGGTGAGTCATTATTATATTAATAATGAACTTTTATATAATAAGCCATGTCCCTCTATACTATTAACAGTGAAAACAATGCAGGAAATGCCAGGGAAATGGTTTCTTTCTTTTCATGGTCTATATGGAGCAATTCTCAAATGTACATTCCAGACTTTCTAGGTGCTTTTCTAGGAAATCAGACACTGGTAACAAGGCCCAGCGATCTGCTTTTTAATAAGCCTCTGGGTGATCCTTACACAAGCTCACGTTTGACAGTGCAGGCTTGATGGAAAGAACCCGGGATGGGGGCAGAAGACCTGATTCAGATTCCAGCTCTGGTTTCTGAGGTCCAGCTCAGCAAGAGTCAGTGAAAAGCCATGATCTGCCTTTTTGTGCACTGAGGTTAATACGAGGATGAGAGGAACACGATCACCACAGTCCTCACCCTAGGAACCCCCTAATCCTCTGTTTTCTCTTGCTCCTCTCAGTGGTACTTTTGGTGCTGTTCTTGTTTCTTTTATTTCTAATTTTGGCTTCTGCAGCATCACAAGGACTCAGTAAGCACATGATGGATTAAATGGTAAGGCCATTCAGATAAATACCACCACTCCACTCACCCACATTAACACCACCCCAGTGAAGGAAGCACCAGCCACTGCTGATTTATTCTTTCTCGGGCCTGAGTGTTCTTCACACATCAGCTCATCCAGTCCTTTCTGCAGTTCCATGTTGAGGGGAATATTCTTAGTCCCAACTGAGGATCAAGATATTAAGAAACTCATCCGAGCTACATAGTTAGAAAGCAGCAGAGCCAGTGTCACATTTGGAAATCCCTTCTTCCATAGTTCATGCTTATAAAGAGTGCGGGGGTATAAAGTACCTTAGGAGTAAATCTCCCCAAAGCATCTCAGGTTGGTGGCTGGTTATCTTCTCACCATGTGCTTACAATTGTATGATTCAGACACTGTCTTTAGTGATCAAAGATAGAAAATCAAGTACTGGGAGAGTTAGGCTTTCGTGGACTAGAAAGAAAATTCCTATAATAGTATACACACCACACACACACACACACACACACACACAGAGGGAGGGAGGGAGGGCGGGAGGGTGAGACTGAGATATATTTTCATTTTGCCAAGCACAATCCCTTGTCCCAAATACTGATGAACTATCATCACAGGGAAGAAAAACAGATGTTAAAGAAGTACAAAAGTCCTAAGTTTAGAACAGAAGTGAGTTCATTACATTACATCTATCTTCTCATATACAATGATTATTCTGTTCATTTTTTTCAAGTTTCCTTTGATTGACATTTGGTTCCCATCAAGCCCAAACTACAGCAGTGGACTGTTCTGCCTTTTCAAAGTTAAGCAAAATTACTCATAGGTGAAACAAAAGTGGGTACAAGCAGCCCAGGGCAGTTTGAGAAGCCCCTGGCCAGGCCTTAGGCAAAGGATCCTGACCCAGGCAGCCAGGGAGAGAAGGAAACAGTTGAGAGTTGCTGCAAGGCAGACAAGCAGGGGCATCCTGGGTCCTGGGTTCCACAGCCTGAGCCAGCATTGATGCCTGGGGAATGGGAGCCGACAACAGGAGAAGTCTGCAGTCTTCACTGCGATGCGCAGTGATAGCATGGATTAAGAAATGGTTCTCGGGCCAGAGATTTAGCTCAGTGGTCCTGGCACCTGCCTGGCAACTGCAAGATCCTGAGTTCGATCCCTGGTAACCACATACAATGCTGGGCGTGGTGACTCGTGCCCACCAGCAATCAATACCACATACCACAGTGCTGGGCGTGGTGGTTCACGCATGTAATCCCAGCACTCCGGAGGCAGAGACAGGAGGATTGCTGAGTTCAAGGTTTGCTTGGGCTACATAGTGAGCGCAGGGCCAGCCTGAACTACAAAGCGAGACTGCCTCAAAAAAAAAAAAAAAAGAAAGAAAGAAATGGTTCTCCTTCCGTTATCACTTCAGCTCTTCACATTCTTCCACTTCCTTCTCATCAGAAGGAGAACTTCATTTGACATTTGTCATCTACTGTTTTCTTATAAGTGACTCAGGGATAGGAGGGATCTAGTTAGGGTTGACAGAAGCCCCGAAACTATTATAATCAGAAGCTATAAAAAGCAGACAGGAAAAGGAAACTAACTCCACAAACACCAACCTTACCTTACTAGGAGGGGGTCCGTGGTCATCCAAGTAAGTGGAATTTCCTAGGAAAAAAAAAAAGAAAAAAAGTTGATGGGTTGTTTCTTTTTTAACCCAAATGAATTTAGCACAAAATCTTGGAAAACAAATATTCTAGATGTATTTTTGCTCAGATAACGTACCAAAGGAAAATAGCCAGGTTTTGCTGATATCACCATGTTTGGTTAATAGTTTGGGCAATTACAAATATTCTACCTATGTGGGTGTGCAAATGTGCAAACATACACAAAAGCATGCATCATTATTCCACACTCAGTGCCTGTTGTGTCTACTTTGCACCTCTGGTTCTCAAACTGTAGTGGGCACCAAAATGACCTGCTGGGCTTGTTAAAACACAGTGACTCTGAGAGTCTGCATATCTAACCAGCAAGTGATTTAGATGCTACTGGCCCAGGAACTACACTTTGTGAACTTACAATTTCTCCAGTTTGCCTTGAATTTGTAAATTTCTCTTTTAGTTTAGCTCGAATGGTCTTAGCAAACAGCCATCTACTGGCACATATGTTTTCAGAGTGCAAATCATTGTTCCCTGATGAATAAAAGACACATGAAAGAAGGACTAGAAACGAATCAAAATTTGATTTTTTAAAGTACTAGGTCAGTGATGGTGAATCTTTTGGACTGCCTCAGCTGCAACCTTATAGCAAAGTGCCAACACTGCAATAAAACCTGGATACTGAGGTTTTAGTTTAAACTAAACAACCCATATTGGTACAAATTCTCAATGCCGATTGTAGTCATAATGTGTATATAAAATGTACCAATAAAATCATTTAAAAAAAGAAAAACTCATACGTTGACATGTTTTGTCATAAAAGAAAAACAACACATGTGCCATAGGTTCACCACTACTGTAGTACTCTGCCAGGTCCTTTACAGGTATAATAATTGTCCCCATTTTATAGAGAAGAAAATGGAGGTTAAGACAAATTGAGTAACTTGCTCATAGTCACATGGCTGTTAAACTGTAGAGAGGACAGAGGAATGGGTTTTCCAGAGCATGTTTGGGTATCCAGCCATCTAAAAAGCCCACTCAGGGTCTTGCCATCTTAGGCTTCTGTGCAGACCAGGCTCTACAGGTGCTACCGTTTGTTGACAATCAACAAACCAAAGATGCTATTTAATAGAAGCTTCCCAGACATGATATGTAACTCCCAGGACTCTGGGGAGATAGTCCTTACAAAAAAATGTAAACATGACCAGACTTGCTAATGGAGCAGAATGCAGCAGACACTGGAAATGCAAGGATACTTAGAGATAATAATAGGTTCAGGAGTATGACAGATTGTCCTAGTGTTTAAGTAGAAGAAATGTGCTTTTGACAGTGTAAAGCAGCAAAGGAAACTGGAGTTAAAAAGGGAAGTAGAACATAAGCCAAGGGTAGTTCAACTGGGAAAGCTAATTCAAACATCATAAATAAATGGGGTTTGGCTTCTAAGTTTTTCCACAGTGAATCACTACCCATCCCTTCTTCTTTGTAGTGTTCTGATTTATAACCTACCAGCTGTCCACAGGGACTGCACTCTGACCATTTGATACAGTAAAAGGATGAGAGTGTCTGATTGTAGTGTACAAGACACAAACACAGACACCTGCCATGGTCACGACTGAACTCGATTCAGGAATCTTCTGGGTGTGAACATGATGAACAATTTGTTAAACCTTAATTACTCTGCTGAACTCCCCTGGGAATAACATAAATAGCAAGATCTATGTCAGACTTAATAAAGAGGTGATGCATAAATGTGGTTCCCTGTGCTGAGAGAGCTTTTTAGGAATATTCCACTACAGTGTGACCAGGAGAGCTGCAGAGAGTTCCCATCTGCTCATCACAGAAATGTGCCTTTCCCAGGGACATGTGAGAAATTCCAGCATATCCAGCTCAAGGTTCAAAGACAGCTCCAACAACAAAAAACTTCTAAAATATTAAAAGTTTCCATAAGAACCAGAGCTCCTTAAAAGAAAAACTCTAAAAATGGAATGATTTAAAAGTCTGACCATTCTCTCAAACTCTAGACTAAGCAGGCTGGGCAACTCAGCACCTCAGCAGAGATATTTACACTCCACCCATCTGAATCAGAGCCTTTTGTCAGGTCTAACTCCATTTCCCACATCCCTGCCTTCGGTGTGTTCCTTATTGGGTTACACATTATGACCCTTCCCCCAAGTATGTCCCTTTATTCATTCAGATCAAAACTCAAGAATCACTCTTGTGTCAAGTCTTTCCCATACTTACCAATTCAGTTTCCTGTTGGCTTGGTCTCAACTCAAATATAAGTATTTTCATCAATCCCTCTGGGTCATCTGGGAAAGTCTCTGTGACTTTTTATCTACTGCTTATTTTCTCCTCTGCTAAGATAGCAACTGGAGGAAGCTCATGAATTTGATCATGTTAGTACACTACTTCAAATCTGTTTCTAGAAGACTCTTACCTTGTTCTATAAGGTTCCCCATCATACAAGACCTGCTTCTTACCACCAGCAGCCACAACAACCTTCTCTCTGCTCCATAATTAACCAATCTACTGTCAACTGAAGCCCTTGAAACTGGTCCTTTCCTCATCCAGAAAAGCTTTCCATGCCCCCCCCCCGAACTGTAAGCTCAACTCAAATGTTGCTTCCTTATATGTCCATCACAAATAGCACCCTCATTTATTGACTCACTTAATGTCATGTCTTTCAGCTAACATACAAGTACTTAGAAAACTAGGACTTGTCTTTATTCATTGCTATGGCAACAACACCTGGAGGGGCATAGTAGATAATCAATATTTGTTTAATGAATGAAATACTAATTTAATGCACTCTCTAGACAATGATTGTAAGAAACCAAATTTTATTTGTACATAAGCTTACCTTAGTCACAGGTTTTGTAATGTTTTTAACAAATGGAGAGAAATACTAATCATGGTGCTTTAGGGGAAAGATCTGTCTTGGAAGGGAAATAATGATAAATTTTCAATGACAAATGTGATCATAATGTATACCTAGAACATGCCAATAATCTCAATAGAGAAAAGAAATGAATTCTAAAAAAAAAAGAAATCTGTCTTATAAGTCATACCTTTATAACTCACTGTCACGGGTTAACAATCTGCATGATATTGTGTAATTCTCTTATTCTCCCTGAATCTATTTCTTGTGTAAATGAAGATAAGATGATCTATAAGATAAGCTATGAGATAAACTCACAGATATGGTGGGATTAAGTAAAATAATGCATATATAGCAGTCCACTCTTGCACAGAGACAACATAAGCCCTAGACAGAAACTAGTACTGTGATTATTATTGTTAACTCTGCAGTTATCACATCCAGTCTGTAAGCCTTCCCCTTAGATATGAACATGAACTTTCAGCTTACTATTTTCATTACAAAGCACAATTGACCCCTTATGGTCACAGTATGAGTTTTATCATGTATCTTTTGTTCAACATGCAGTTTTTCTCATAAAACTAAGAAAAGAGTTGAGAATATCAGAGCAAAATGGTCAATTATATTCCTTTTATATCCAATGCCCCTACTTTTCTAAGGACCTTAAGGGTCACCTTAACAGATTTGTCTATAGTAAATTATTTCTTTGGATTAGTGAGTAATACATAGTTGGCATTTTAAAGGGTAGGACAATGCACACCACAAAATTGTGAGGCCCTGATAAGCATGATAAAGGTCCCTAAACAGTGACAGGACACAGGGCTGTGCTGACATACACAAGTTTTCCTAATTAAGTGTCCTCTCATATATTTATTCAGTCCCCATTTAGGGTGCACTTTCTATTTTATAGAAGGGCCTTAGAAGCCAAATAAGAAATGAAATTCCTGTTTTCGCCAATGGACTGTATAATAACCTGTACTGAGTACTATTTGCTAGGCTCTTTTTCTTTTCTTTTTTGAGCAGGCACTTTTTAAAGATTGTTTTACCTAATCTGCACAAGAATCCTATGTTAAGCATCTCACCTAGGCCACACAGCCAGTGAACGACACAGAAGAATTTTAATATTTATAGTTTGACTACTATTGATATCCTTTGTTAGGTAAGACAAAAATATTTTAAGATAATCCATTATTTTCTTATCTTTCCCCTTCCTTCCACCCACTTTCCTTCCATTTTAAAAGGGTTTCAGTACTGGATCTTGGGATTCAGAAACAAGTCAGGTAGGTTGAACATTTCCTTCTGCACAATGGAGGGAAAAGGACTTGCCAGTCTTGACACTTGAACCCTGGAACCCATAATTTCACCAGCAGATCATGAGTTACTTCCCTGTGGTTTATCAGAACCCAGAAGTGGTCAATGTCTTGTGCCAGGAATAGACACTTAGAAAGCAAGGGAAAGGTACATTGAGGCAAGTGTTTTTGTGGCTAAAGGTGGCAAACTTGTCCTCTTCTAAGGTGTAACTGTGGGATTACTTGGTATTTAAGAATAGCTTTTCATCCTAGGATCTTAAACTTTCATAAGGCAAAGTCAACAAAACTGTCAGAATTTTAAAAATGAAGTCTGTAACTTGTTCGCTGTGGAGATCAAAAGAGGAGCTATTATCCAAACGTGCTGCCCCAAACAGACTCATGGATATCAAAGCAAGTCTGGCTGCTCCACCCCACAGAGGACTCTGTGCAGCATATTAATTTGAGGGGAAGAACAAGACCCAAAGCCTTCAGGTCTCTGAGCCTAGAGCTGAAGCCCTGCGTTCTGGGAAGGAAGAACAGGTGAAAGAGGGGTGAGAAGGAGCTGGAGCTGTGCCAGAGGACAAACCTGGCCTGATATCACCTCCATCTGCTGTGCATGGACAGCCTGGACTGCTTGGTCTCAGATCCGGACGGAGGGAGTATGTTATTTCAGGGGCCTTCGAGGGCACACCATTTCCTTTCTTTCCAGTAACCTGCACCTTTAGAATTCCTTTTCATGTCTTTCATGGCTCAAATCTCAAACCTTTCCTTCAGGCATCAAGAATTACAGTTATCTTGGGCTGGGGATTTAGCTCAAGTGGTAGCGCGCCAACTTTGGAAGCACAAGGACCCGAGTTTGATCCCCGGGACTGAAAAAAAAAAAAGAATTACAGTTATCTTGTGAAAGTGGAGAAGAAGGAAAGGCAAATGCTTCACATGTTTACACCCGCCATCATTTAAGGTCAAGAGTCTATCTTACAATAACCATGAAATCACTAGCAAGAGGAACATGGATCTCAGCTTCTGAGGAGTTTAAACAGGCCTAGGCTGCCCAAAGAGCAACAGAGGAGACAGGATGGCTTCTTACTGCCAGTTTTGGAAGTTCTATGTCCTAGTTGTGATGGTGGCTCCACAACTCTCTGCAAGTGTTCTTTCCTACAACTATATACCACCACCACCAATGTGCAACTGGTTTAACACGTTTTGAAAACCCCCTGATTAGAAGACAAGTTATCTCAGACTTTCCAGCCAGCTAAATTACCATATGAGTCTAAATCCCACCCTCCCTAAATATCCCTTCAAGGGAGAGAACTCTGGGTGAGAGTGTAACTTTAACTGTGGGAAGCAGACTGGGCTGGGGAATTGTCCTAAACCAGGGGTCTGCTCTCTGGGAACTGCCCTTAGTCACCTTGGGAGGGGCTTGCTCCCTCACCAGGAAAACTATCTTCATTTGCCCTGGGCCTCTCCCTACCTCACCCTAAGGGAAGTATTGTGAGAGACAAAGACTTGTCCTTGAGAGTTACAGCTAGTCTTTAGCATAAGAAACCTGCAAACTGCCTAGGAGGAAGTTTAGTAGATTCTTAGTTGTTCCCTGGCAGATACCTTTATCTCTGCATTAAGATTGTGCTAACCTTCCATGCTTTGTCATTATTCACCTTATCGATTGTAAAATTTTTCGTGTGGGCACACCCTACCTAGAAATACTATAAAAGAGCACTGTAAAATAAACTCAGGGTCCTACTCAGTATTGACTGAGAGGCCCTCCTGATCCCATCTTTGTCTGTCTTGTGTTTTTCTTAATCCTCACCCCCTGACTCAGGTACCGTCTGATTTTGCCGGCTGGCCCCGGCATTTAACAGGACAAGCATTTTTAAATATGAAAAGATGTTAAACCCAGGTAGAGAGGAGTAACAGCTTGTGCCCTCAGTGGGGTGTGCTTGGACCACCAGAGTCTCCTTGGACATGTGCTTTCACAATTTTCCTGCTTCAGCAGCAATGTAGTTCAGGAAATTTATGTGGCATCTGATACTAAGAATTAGGAGGCCAGGATACGTGCCTCAAAATCAGAGACTTCTTCTGGCTATTTACTGCATAATACCTGGGTATAATATTGGTAGAACCAAGGTATACTAACTATATAAACTATCTAAGTCTGCATGACTATGAATAAGAAAAATCAGATACATATCCAGGTAAAAAGGTTAAATATTGCTTTTGTGGCAGAGTGGAGAAATTTAAATCCACTTTCATGAACACTGTTCTTCCTCCTCAATATTTTCCATATACACACCTGTAAAAACCAAGTAAGCTCTGAGGGCTAGAGATTTAGCTCAGTGGTTCTGGTGCCTGCCTCACAAGTGCCAAGTCCTGAGTTCGGTCTCCGGTAACCACATACAATGCTGGGAGTAGTGACTCATGCCCACCAGCCATCAATACCACATACCACAGTGCCGGGCGTGGTGGCTCACACCTATAATCCCAGCACTCGGGAGGCAGGGACAGGAGGATTGCTGAATTCCAGGCTTGCCTGGGCTACATAGTGAGCTCAGGGCCAGCCTGAACTACAAAGCAAGACCCTGTCTCAAAAAAAAAAAAAAAGAGCTCATGGCTTATAGTGAGGAGTATATCATGTTAAATTAGTTCAGTGAAAAGTGCTCAAAACAATGTCCACACACAATAAGCACCTCATGAGTGTTCACTAGCAGTACTAACTGCTCCTATGATAACAGCGGCAGCACAGGAGCTGTGCCCATGGTCTGTCCACCCTCTTGTTCAAGGTTTCATCCCTCCCTACCTAATCCACTTTAGTGTGCTGCTTTTAAGAAATGTTGGTGTCAGGTCCCAGCTGTAGCTGTTGAGATTGGATTTTTCTGGTACCAGTTCCAAGCACTTGGGTGGTTTTTTTGTTTTTTTTTTTTTTGAGACAGCGTCTCACTTTGTAGTTCAGGCTGGCCCTGAGCTCACTATGTAGCCCAGGCAAGCCTTGAACTCAGCAATCCTCCTGTCTCTGCCTCCCAAGTGCTGGGATGACAGGCATGAGCCACCACGCCCGGCACTGTGGTATGTGGTATTGATTGCTGGTGGGCGTGAGTCTCCATGCCCAGCATTATATGTGGTTAAAGGGGATCGAACTCAGGACCTTGCGCTTGCGAGGCAGGCGCTGGAACCACTGAGCTAACCCTCCAGCCCGTGTTTGTTTGTTTGTTTGTTTGTTTGTTTGTTTAAAGTTCTTTCAGTAATTCTAATGTCTAGTCAGGTTTGAGAACCAGTGAGCCACAAA
The DNA here is from genome assembly GCA_004025085.1 of Thryonomys swinderianus. NCBI lineage: Eukaryota > Metazoa > Chordata > Mammalia > Rodentia > Thryonomyidae > Thryonomys > Thryonomys swinderianus. The sequence goes on from PVIC010002203.1 coordinate 37,165, forward strand.
ACACAAATTAATGTACTGTATAACTAGGCAAAATCTAATTCTGCAGAAGTAGAAAATCATATCTCATACCCAGGCTCATCTTAATCAGGGGTCACCTCTGTCATTTGTGATTGGAGATTTCTACACCAGTGTCACAGCAGAGGAGAAGCTGATGGAGCATAGTGATTGCAGAACACCCGGGCATGTGGGAGGCTGACCAAGCAGCTCTGCCTAACACTGCTCCTGGGGGTGTGAAGAAACTGGAAAGGACAGGGCTGGCTATCAAGCACCAGAGGGATGCTGGCAAAGGACACCCCTGGACAAAGAGCTACCCTTTAACTATGTGGGTCACCTAAACCTTTCTGAGAGTCCGAAGTTTTTCCAAGGAAAATTTACAGAGCTTATGGCTTGAGAGTATATAGTTACTGTAAAAAATGTAGTATTCTGTTGAATTTCTTGTGTAATAGTTTGGACCTAAAACCTTCCCCAAATGGCTTATATGTTCAGAGATGGGGCTTTGGGGAAATGATTAGATCGCAAAGGCTCTAACTTCAGCGGATCAGGCTACTGATAAATTCAAAATGTGATGGCATTGCTGGGAGATGGTAGAAATTCTCCTAGACAGGGCCTGGTCAGAGGGAGTAGGTCACGATGGCCTGATCTTGGAAGCTCTATCTTGTCCCTGGAAACTTCTTATTCAGCTTTCTCACTCTGCTTCCTGAGAAAGGGCCTTGTGAGGTGAGCGGCTTTTCTCCAACATATCTTTCTATCAACAAACCCAGAGCAGTAAGAGCCAACTGACTAAAACTTCCTGAATAATGAGTCAAAATGACCCTTTCTTTCTTTTAGGTGTTCTTCTTGAGTATTTTCTCACATCAGTGAAGAGCTGACTAATACAAATTGTTTCATGGGTAAAACAAAAAGGTAAGTGCATAATCCTACATCTGCACAGAGCTTCCCCAGAACCCACTGGATTAAACTAACCAAGTGATATTCCATCAGTCTTGGAGACAGTCATATGATCCCCTTACAGAATCTGAAAAATCTAGATTTTGGAATCTGGAAAATGCAAAGAAAAGCTAGTCTCTCAGGCCACCGTGTGTTCTACTTCCTGGCTGCACCACTCTGTCCTTCCAACATGACATCCCCGCCTTGGAACCAGCCAGCCACAGACTAAATCCATGAGCCAGAAAAATTCCTCCTTTACATTGTAGGTATTTTTTCTCAGCAAACAGAGAGCTAACCAATACAGGTATAAAGGATCAAAAGTAATGTAAAATAATTATTTGATGTTTTCTATTACTTTTCAATGCTACCATAATATGTATTCTAAAAGGTACAAAACAACGTTTCCAATTATTTAAACTATCTTTAGCAATGTGGAATTGAACCTTCAGAAACTGAGGGATACAATTTATTCTTGATACTGAAAGTCATGCACTGGCAAAACTATTTTTGTCTGAATTGGTCCCTAAGGAATAAAAACAACTCTCCTTCCACTTACAGAAACATATTTATTAGTGTCCATGTCAAAAAAGCCACCACTACACTGTGTCAATTTTAATCAAACACAGGATTCTGGTTCCCTAGCATACACTCTCATCTCCCTGTTGGAGTCTGGAACTCTGAAACTCTGTGAATGAGGGACTCACTGTAGAAGGTGACATGGCAGCCCAGTTTTGTCCTTGCCAAAAAATTATGCTAATGCCACACTTTCTACCACTAACCAAGGGTTACACTTCTCTAAGAGGTAGCTGTCAGCACACACCAGCCCTCATTAACAATGAGGAGTTTTGTGTGCTGAGCAAAAGTCTCCAGTAGCTCCATTTCCTACAATTAACACAGTCCCCAAAACACTGGAATGGAGGGGAAATTGCTTGGACAGCTTTATGTAAGCCTTAATAAAATTATCTTCCACTGAATTAAAACAAATGGCTTTATTATCAATATTAAAATAATTTTCAAAGACATCTTTTTAAAGAACATTTTATATGCTTTGCCAACAAGCTAATGAAAACAATAATGCCCTCAAAACATTTTCTTGATCCTAAATATGAAAAATGAGCATTCCAGACACTGAAAAATAATATCCAAATTAAACTGCTATCAATTATGGCCTAGAAAATGGTTTCCATTCCTAATTAAATTTAAAAACATGTTAGTGTTCTTCTGTTCTATTTCCTGCTCAAAAATACTGCCATGTTTTATAATACAGCTTTTCTTTTTAATAAATTTGAAAATATATTTTGAGATGTTAAGGGTAAATTTGCACAAGGAAATTACTTTTGGAATCAAATGATTAGTATGCTGCTTCTATAATAACAACCTAAGTATAAATATGTATTATTTCCAAATCAGCTCAGAAATCCATGGCAATCACATTGTGTGATCTTATGCAGGTAGGAATGGAATAGCAAAGAGAAATGGAATCACTTAGGTTTCTGTTTCTTCTCATTAGATTCCACCCCAAAATAATTTTGTAGTCAACTGATCACATTTTGGAGTTCTTATGTACCTGCCAACACAGCAGCCTCAAATCTGCATGCTACAGACCTCTAGCCAATAGGCAAGCGAGTCTCCTCACCTATCTGGGACTAGACTTCGTGTGGCTGCCAAGACATTGGCACTTTCCATCATATTACTGCAATCAAGCACTGCTAAAACGTAAATGGAGATTAAGAGTGCACTGAACAATGATTAGAAATTTAGTCTAACAGACAAAATACAAGACAAGGCTGAACAAAATCAGCATGTACATTGTCCAGCCCAACCCTGTTCTAAGCACCAGGCAAAGCACTTTACAGACCTCATCCTATTCGGATCCTAGGACAACCCTAAGAGATACAACCTCCTTTTACAATAGAAGACACCAAAAAGGCAAGGCTTACAAGGCATAGGGACCCTCAAGTATCAGACAGTAATCAGCAGGTGCTCCTGGGCCTGGTCACAGTTGCCAAACCCCAAGCCATTCTGTAGAACCACACACTGCTGGCATCATGCACAGATGCATGATGCACAGTCTAGGGATTAGGATGTGCTTCAGGATATGGAATCTCTTTGAGGCTGAAAAATCTGGGACTACAGAAGGACGGTCAAAGAACAGGGAAGTCTGACCTCAGAGTAATGTCTGTCATTCACCAGGCAGACATGCCCCTCCAGCAGTGCTACTTGCCCACCTTGCACAAAGGCTGCCAGAGGAGCTAAGATCCCAAGAGACTAAGGACCCAGTACAGGATTCGGGGTTGACTAGTTAGGGACAGGGAGGGGAAGTTCTCCTGTCCCACCATCAACTCAGAACCTCTGGCCACCTCTGGGTCTGTAGCTAACATGCCATCACAGTGGTCTCAGCTACAGACTGACTGCTCTACAGAGTGAGTCCATTTGATAGAGTCACCATTATTCCGAAGTACTTGATGTGCACAGTTAAACTAGAATTCACTCATATGATTCCAAGGAATTTCAACAATACACTTATTAATAACAGAAAAGGAAGCACTCCTTAGCTCTTTAAAGGAAACTTCAGTTGGGGTAAGTTCTTGAGGTGTAGTTGTGGCCACCTGAATAATGACCCCTCAAACTGTCCTAGTTCTAATTCTCAGGAACTGTGAAGATGTGACTTTACATGCCAAAAAGGGCTTTGCAAATGCTATTAATTTCAGGATCCTGAAGTAGGGAAACCTTCTTGGATTATTTGCATGGGCCCGGTGGTCTTTGTAAGAGACAGTCAAGAAGGTCAGAGTCACACATGAAGATGTGACAGTGGGGCCAGAGAGCAGAATGACACGCTTGAGGATGGAGGGAGGGGTCAGGAATCAAAGCAGGCACACAGCCTCTAGACATCTGAAAGCGGAGGGAACCCTAGCAACAAACCCCAAACCGGACATCTCCCAGGCACACAGCCCTGTGTTATAGTTCTCTGGAACTATAACATTAAACCATGGAGGAGTTTTTGGTGGTGTGTTACACTAGCAATAGAAAATTAACACAGTTATTTAAAGGCCTTTACATTTTTCTGTCACCTCTTTACACGAACAAAATTCCTTGTTAAATAGTTTTTTTCAACAATTAGAAGAAATGCTCATCTTAAATATTTGTTCAAGGGCTCAATGAGCATTTCAAATTTGAAATCCAAAAATAGGTCAACATCTCCATTGCTAAATTTTGGTGGTTTTTATTTGGAAGATTTCCACAACTTTAACATCTAATATATTTTCTACTACTTTGGATTTTGTTCTAGTAAAAATATAGCAAAAAGAAAATTGCAATGAGTATTTCCATCACGCCTCATGTGGCTACGCCATCCTTATCAGTTTTCTTTGGTGTACCTTAAAAATACTATCATTTTCTAAGTATTCTGTGATTTTTTTTAAAGTTTTGATAGATTAGGACACACAGAGAACATCAAAGAGCACTGTTGTCTTTGAAAATGCTTCTTAACACAACTGAACTGCTACTGTGAGTCTAGAATTTCTCTTTGGCTTTGCAGTCACAGCCCCCGTGGGTCACCTCCCCTGCACAAACACACATACACACATGAGCACACACAGACACACATACACACATATGACTTCAGAACAGAAAAATGAACATAAATAAAGGACAGCTCACACTCTCTAATTACAAAGAAAATAACTGAACCAAAAAGAGACTAAGTGATTGGGCTGGATACATGTCTGGTTACAGTAAGATTAAGTGGTTAGGCTAGATACATGTCTGGTGATTAGTGAGGTTAAGAATAGATTTTAAGGACCAGAGATTTAGCTCAGTGGTTCCAGTGCCTGCCTCGCAAGCTCAAGGTCCTGAGTTTGATCCCCAGTAACCACATTCAGTGCTGGGTGTGATGACGCACGCCCACCAGCCATCAATACCACATACCACAGTGCCGGGCATGGTGGCTTATGCCTGTAATCCCAGCACTCAGGAAGCAGAGGCAGGAGGATTGCTGAGTTCTAGGCTTCCCTGGGCTACATAGTGAGCTGAGAGCCAGCCTGAACTACAAAGTGAGACCCTGTCTCAAAAAAAAAAAAAAGAATAGATTTTAAGTGCTCATTCCACAACATAAAACAACACATCATTTTGGCCCTACATGTGCAAAATTTTCATGCTCAATCCTCTACCTTAACTGGAATAATTGGCCTTTTCTTACATAATCAAATTCTTTTTCTAAGGATAAAAATATATCATCATTGGGAGAATTTTTAAACATGTGTTTCAATCCCAGAGACAAATCCTCAAAGCACTTTGCACATGACTGCTGGGAGCTCTCAGCCCTTAATTTAGACAATCAAATTTCAGCATGTTTGTTGAAAAGAAGTAAAACCTACCAATATCAACTTCAGGCAAAGAATCACACACATAGGAGGCTGGGCCTTGGCTATCTATCTAAAAGTGCAGGGTTATGTGGCAGGTGAATCATAAGCAAGACAACTGCTACTTCAGCCATCAAACACTTATCAAGTCTCCTCTATACCAGGCAATGTTTGTGCTGCCATTCCAAATTACCACGGAACTAGGTGGCTTAAACAACAATTACTTCTCACAGTTTTGATTGCTGAAAGTCCCAGATCAGGATAACAGCACAGTCAGTTCTGGTGAAGTCCCCTCCTGGTTTGCAGATGGTCACACCTGGTTGTGTTTTCATATGACAGAGGGTGGTGGGCTCTAATCATACTCCCTTTTTCATAATCCCAGCATAATCTCTACCCTCAGGGCTTCATCTAAACCTAACTTCCCCCTAACTGTCCCCAAACCCTAAATACCACAACACTGGGAGTCCAGGCTTGAATATGTGGACTTTAGGGAGACACAAACATTCAGTCCATAGCACTTTCCCTTTGACATTTTCTGTAAAAAGGGGCAACCTAGATTCGACAAATGAATACAAAATAAGTAGTTACGCTTTACTGACTAAGATAAGGGAATGCAGCCCTGGGAAAGGGGCAGTGCTCCAGGAGACTGTAGGAAGTTGAGTTTGGGTTAAAGATGTCCTCATGACCTTGAAGCCAAGACCAGAAGATGTAGTCTCATTTATGCAGCATACTGAACTCCAGGGAGCTCCAGACATATGTAACATGAGCTTCCTAAGTAGGAGTATCAGTGTTGATATATATTATCTCAGAGGCTCCTCCCAGCAACCATTGGGGTCAGAGGGCACTACAACTCACCTTGACCTTGAAGGAAGCTGACCCCTAGGTCACATGGTTGGGTGTTATCACAGCTGGGCCTGGACTTGGGTTTGACCTCATGGAGCTTCTAGTGATGTGTCCTCAGAGTTCTATGCATGGTGGGGCAGTGGGTGAAATGGAGGTTTTCCTGCAGGCACTGTGTGTATGTAAACATGGAAGTCTTGAAGTAGGAAGAAGGCTGACCCCAGAACCCAGATGGAAGGACTAAGCCAGGAAACAGAGCAGCCAGGCTAGCTGACTTTCCGTGAATAACAAAATCATTGCTGGGTGATGGATCACGATGTGCACAAAAGCTGTCATTAAAACATACATATTTCTACATGGATAAAAAGACTTTTTGTTCTTTTTCAGCTCTGCCTCTTGTTGCTGGGTGTCTGGCTATGGCCTAAGGCCACTAATAATGAGTCTTTGTGTCTTTACATTCTAAATGAATCTGTCACAGTTCAACAGAGAAATGACTTGTCAGTTGCCAATTCTTCTCATGCTTTACAGAAATGAGTAGGAAGGATCATTCCACTGGGCATTTCAAATACACTGTGCTGAAACGACACGCACATAACCAACGAATGTGAAGAGTTGCTCACAATGCTGATTCTGATTTGGAAAGTATGAGGATGAGATGGGTTTGACGGCCAGACCAGTCTTTCCTAGTTATAATCGTGCAGACAGAACTAGCCCATACAGGGTTAGCTTTCACATAAACTTTCAAGTAATGCAAGGATGAAATAAGATTATCAGATGTGAAAGAGGATTTTTAATAGAGCAGCTGAAATTACTGATACTGTTCAGAACAGTAATCCTCCCAAAATCAGCTAGCAATCTAACCTGGGAATCTGATGACTTCTAGAAAAGACGGTGAGTTCTAAGACATTCATCACGTCTCTTTTTTCCGATCCTCTCATTCTGTTTGGTGTCAGATGTAACAGGGCTTAGGTGAGGTTTCATGATTCATGGGACATTAATAGTGGGAGATAAAAGCAGAATCTTTTACTTTCATGTAACTCTCCCTGCACCTACACGCAATATCAAAGAAACAAAAAATCAAAACCTAAATAGTACAAAAAGGGTAAACAATTAGATGACTAAAGATCAGAAATTCCTTGTCAAGAATGAGCTAAAGATAAAAGGGAAAGAATGTAGGACAAATAATGCAGATGCTGCAGCCAAACAGTCCTAGGCAATGATCCACTATCTGAATGCTTCTGAGTTTCAGTTTCCCTGCTGGTACAGCAGGAAGAATTCAAGTTACTTCTCGGTGCAAGGAGATTAGTATCATAATTAATAAACAGCCCATCATGCATATAATGAATTATAGCTCTTATATTTAAACCAGAGCCAATTACAGAGCATGGGTGCATGCTCCAAATCATCATATCCATACACACCAGTCCTGCACTGAAAGACACGGCCCTCGTGATACTGTAGGACAGCCTATCAATCCTCCTCCACATGGTTCAGCAGTTATGGGAAGTCAGACCTGGACATGAACACAGGGTAATTTTTCAAGCTCTGTCATGATTTTAGTATTCCTACACTTGTATTCTTGTTCTATAAGATAAAGTGTACTGTGCATTAAAATATGTTTTTCTTTTTTTTTTTTTTTGGAGACAGGGTCTCACTTTGTAGTTCAGGCTGGACCTGAGCTCACTATGTAGCCTAGACAAGCCTCAAAACTCTGCAATCCTCCTGTCTCTGCCTCCCAAGTGCTGGGATTACAGGCTGAGCCACCACGCCCTGCACTGTGGTGTGTGGTATTGATTGCTGATGGGCGTGAGTCACTATGCCCAGCATTGTATGTGGTTACTGGGATCGAACTCAGGACCTTGTGCTTGCAAGGCAGGCGCCAGAACCACTGAGCTAAATCTCTGGCCCTAAAATATGCTTTAATAACATTTAATGGACATGCTTCTTTTTTAGCAAATTTGTAAACCTGCTTTCAACAGCATGAGTTGGGGAAGTTTGTTTCCTCAAACCCTGCAAGAGGAATCCTTCCTAAAAGCCTAGCTGCCTTGAATTCATCATCACTCTGGAAACATTAACGGTCACAGTGAGTCACTCACTTTGGAATCATGAAAGAACTGAGTATGAAGGTAGCCCTAATCCAGGGCTCACAGCAAAGGCCAACACAACCTAAGCTGAAAAGCATCACTGCATCCAAACAGACAGCTTCCTCATTTTCAGGTACGAACAGCAAAACCACATTTATGAATTCTGGGGACAGTATGTTTAAGCTAACTTAATATCCACTACATGTTGGAAAATGGCTTCTTAATAAAAAATGATTTCTCCACCAGCAGGAAACACCAACTGAAAGAATCTGCCTTTACCAAAAGTAACTATCATGGTGCATCAGAACTTATAGTATAAGGTATGGCCCGACAGGGCTCATAGCACAGTGTTCTCTCGGTGAAGGCTACAAAGCCAGGACAGAGCAGCCTTCTGTTGAAACATGAAGCCTCCTGTGCTGGACGGAACCAGACCTAGGTGAGCTCCTCACCTTCCCTACAGTTCTCAGATTTGGAAACTCCCTGAAGACACCTGAAAGGCAGCAACCAGTGCATAAAAACTTACCTACTTTACTGTGCTGAATTCAACCATAAATGAGTGAAAATATTATCAAGAAGAAGAATGGTGTTGGCATCAAGAAGAATGCTTAACATGGGAATGATTCCTTAGCACAGGTTTTGACAAATAAAAGAGCTGCATATATCATATATGTTATATATGTATGGAAATTTCAATACTGCCTAAAGAAAGACAAGAATAGGAAAGGAAACCTGATTTATAAAAAGAATGAGGATTTTCCTTTCAAGAATGACTTTCTGCCAAGAAAATAACATAGTTCTGTGATGATGGTGTTTCTCTGGACACCTTTGAATTAAAAACAAAAACAACTACACTCTGAGCAGTCATGAAAGGGAAAAAAGTAAAAATAACATAATTACAATATGTTTTTCTCAATTTTGGATAGTAAGAAAATATGTCACAATTTCTGCACACCATGGTAGTACAAGCTAGAGATACATGAATATAAGTCAGGTAGCCTAATTTCAAGACTTAAAGGTTAAAATCAGAGTAAGACATAAGGGATTTCTTGGTAATGATTTCACAGGTAAGGTCTTAAAAGAAAAGCCAGCAGACCCACAATAAGAACAACACTCTGGCTTGGCTAGAGGCCTAGAGCATTTCAGAATCAAGTAAGCCATTACATACCAAGAAAGAAGAGAAGATGGAAAAAAGGAAGGACAGAGGGAAGGAAAGGATAAAGAGAACAAAGAAAAGAGGGAAGGAAAGAAGGAGGAGAGGAAGGCAGGAGAGAAGGGAGGGAAGGAGGAAGGGAAAGAGTAAGAAAGTACAACAATCATGCTTTGTCAGAAAAAGGCAAGTCATAGGAGGGTATATGAATGCTTTTATATGCAGCAGAATAATTGGTGAAACCACTCAGCAATGGAGGAAATATATTTCTTAACAGTGCAAAAAGGCACTGGAGCAAAAATAACTTGTAAAGGATTATAAAAATAACAATGTAGGCTTGTAAATAATATGAGAAATTGAATATGCTAATGAAACTGCGATGATGAAAGCTGGAAGTAGAGAATTAAATTATACTGGCTAATAGAAATGTGAAGCAGTGGAAAATGGATTCAGAGGCAGGGAACCCTTGATCTTTTTCTGAGGTAGAGGCAAAGAGAGAAAGGGACTAGGAATGATGCACCAATCATGAATCATACATTAGGCAACTCATTAAATTTAGCACTGTCATTCAATCTTCAGGTAGATAGGAATTTCTCATCTAGCAGGTGAGGGGAGAAAGCCCTGAGAGCAGACAAGTAGCAAGTGGCAGGGCTCATAGAAGAACCCAGGACCTGGTTCCCCACACAGTCATCAGCCAGCAGCAATTTAACAAAGCTGCAGATTCTGAAAAATTTTTCAAATCAGTGGAAGAACTAAGGTATGGGGCCCATGACAGGGTTTTAAAAATAGGCTTTGTTTAGTTGTCAAATAAAATAACGAATATTGGGCCGAAGACTTAGCTCAGTGGTTCCAGCACCTGCCTCCCAAGCGCAAGGTCCAGAGTTCGATGCCGGTAACCACATACAATGCTGGGCGTGGTTACTCACACTCACCAGCAATCAATACCACAAACCACAGTGCCGGGTGTGGTGGCTCACGCCTGTAATCCCAGCACTCAGGAGGCAGAGGAGGAGGATTGCTGAGTTCCAGGCTTGCCTGGGCTACATTGTGAGCTCAGGGACAGCCTGAATTCACTACAAAGTGAGACCCTGTCTCAAAAAACAAACAAACAACAACAACAACAAACAAATATTGCCATGGTATAATACAGGAAAGAATTTAAAAACCTCTGTCTGTCTCTGTCTTTCTTTCTGTATACACATACACCCACATACCCATACATACATATATATTCTATAGTTATATCAATAATGTCACATAAAGCTGTGCATATATGTAAGAGATATTAGTCTAAAAGAAGCACGGTTCTTCAATTTAATAAAAAAAAAAAACTTTGAGTCAGGCATGGTGCTGCCTGTAATCCCAGTACTTGAGAGGCAGAGGCAGGAGGATTGCTAAGTTCCAGGCTTGCCTGGGCTACACAGTGAGCTCAGGGCCAGCCTGAACTACAAAGTGAGACGCTGTCTCAAAAAAAAAAACTTTGAGGAAAAGCCAGAAAGTCACACAATGTCAGATCTGGTGACTATAACAGACAAAGACACACCGTAATATTTTTATTGGACAGAAACGGCCATAAATGTTTTTAATCAATTCAAGCTAGCAAGGCAGCCTCAACAGCACAATGAAAAGTGGGCTTCTAGAACTGCTTCAGAAAGTGGCAAGAACAATGGGATACATGGGTTTGTTTTGAAGGAGACTAGTGGGAATCTATTTTCTAACTGTAATAACTGGTTTTTGTTTAAACACATACCATATTTCCATCAGCCCTTACATACATGCACACATACAAACTATACATTAAAATATACTATTCACATACACTTCAGTAAGGAGAGAATGAGTCTGTGTGGACAATGGACAGAAATCTAAACTGAGGGCTCTGTGTTCCATTTTACTTTTCAAGGGCCTACAAGGTATAACAATCAAGTGTTGTCTTTCTTATTACATTTTCTATTCTAAAAGTAAAGTGTAAATGACTTTAAAAGGCTAAGACATTTAAGAAAATACCCAGTTTTTACCTACAAACCTGTGATGATAGAATTCTTCACCACAATGAGAAATCATTTCACATGGAAGATTCACTTTCACTAGGAGTCCTCCCAAAGCTGCCAATAGCAGGACACTATACCCCAAATAGTACTTGAGAAAGACAGTTTCAAAACTAAGTCCTGCTGCAATTCCACTGCCAGCATCATTTTAAGCATCTATTTGGACCATTAGTCTTATAAAGATACCCTAAATGCCAAGATAGAGGGTGTTATTTTGAGCCAAACTCCTGCAACAGCAGTGATTCTTGAATGTGTCATACAAAACAGGGAGTCATAGAAGTATTGTGTGTACCCCTCAACCATTATTGAGACATCCAAATGGCATTTACGGTTGAGGTCTTAAAGGTCTGAAGCCAACACAATTATATTATGCACAATTATGATCTCTTCCAGGGCTAAAATGCAAAAAATAAAGTCGAATTTTAGATTTGCCTTGCCCAGATTTTAAGCTTTGTATGAATAAAATATCTATATATTAAATGAACTGCAACTATAGCTAGTTTCCTTAGCACTTACAGTGAAAATACATATTAACCTTTCTGGACACTGCTTTGCCCTGAGTACTGGGAGGAGACCAGGGGAAAGAGAGGAAAGAACCCTGATGTGCTTCTAGCCTTGTACACCAGGTTTGAAACACGCTCTTTTCTAAGGTTACAATTCTGTCCCTTCCTGTAACCACTGATTGTGTCATTTTCAGAAACAGACAGGGACAGCTACTAATTATTACATCAGTACAGAGCAGTTCCAAGCACTTCCTGCGGAGCACTGCCTGGGTCTCAGGAGTCAGAGTGCACATTTACTTTGTGCAATTCCATTTCCTCATGTTGCAATCAATATGCACTTAGACATTCCCATTTTGCCCAGGCTCTAGATGGTGGTCTGCTGAGTATTCCCCTTCACTCACAGGGAAACCACTGTGTTGTTCTCACCCATCAGCCACTCTTCCCTGGACCAGACAGAAAAAAATAAACAGAGGTAGAGAAGTATTTGCAGGGCTTCTTCCTCTTAATACATCTGGGGAATATTGTAAAGGGAAAGAGCTCTTAATGAATTTCACCTGAAATCTGAGGCCTGTCTTTGGCATTCACAGCATCTTATAATATTGGCCAGTCAAGTGCCTACCATGGGTTTCATATTCTTATATGCAAAATTAGGGTTAAGATGAATGTAACCAAGTGGTAAGTCATGATGCAAACAGTGTGTGAGCTGACCTCTATTCCTTGCCCTCCTACCAGGCTGTATCAAGTGTCTGACTGAATTCAGGGTAAGAATAAGAGATCATTAGGATAGAGCTTACAGTCAAAGAAACACTTGGGCTGTGCAGTAAAGAACAGTATGGTTCAAGCCAGTTGTGCCAAAGGGAAGGACATCTGCATAGGGGACACCGCCAGCCACTTGAGTGACACACATATGCAGCCTGGCGTGGGCACCGGTGCTTGGTGCACAAACAGAGCACAGATTGGAAACAAAATCAGCATGAGATCTGCAGCTTTCCTCGGAGCGTTTTTATCATTAATCATGGAACTTGTGAATGAACGTTTAAGTTCCGTTCACTGAATGTGTTTGCCATTTTCAAGAGGTTCTTAACTGAATTCCTCATAAAAACAGTCCCCAAACTTCACATGACATAGTAACAATACTTCCATTCTCTTCGCACTAAAAAGATGCACACGCACATGTGTGCACGCATGTGTGTGCACACACACACATACACTATTTCTCTAACACATCAATGGTAATTATTTATTATACTTTTTCTTTTCTGGAAATCAAGCAAAAAAGCAGGAAAAAACGGATTCAACCATGGTAATTCAGTTTAGATCACAATTCTAAATAAGCTCAGTATGAAGATCAACCTGAAATGTAACTAGGACAAGTATATACCTGTGAGTTTTTTTCTATTCTTGTCAGTTCAAAGACAGTGTTCAAACCACATTAAGTAGCTCATGTATACATACTTAGTTTGCCTGCAAGAATCTTAATATTACACAAGCAATTACATGAGGGAGCCCTGAAACTCTAGTCCCATCTCTTAAAGAGACAGCCACTGCCAAGTCCCCGACACTCATATAGCAAAGGGAAACTACAGTTAAAGATATTTGGAGTAAATAGTATCCTTGTAGGTCTGTTCCCACTTTTAGCTGCTTCCTGTGAATAGGACTTTAGTTTATCCAGGTCTTGGACATAACCTTAAATTGTGCAATTTTATGCTCATGGATTTGAGGCTACTTTTGCTTTTCATTATTAATCATTTTTGGGTAAATGTGGTTATTTTCCTAATGTAAAAGTTATAAGTAATTTGCCTTATGCTACAGAAAGTTGTAATTGTTTCCCTAAACACAAAGAGCAAAAGGTGTTACTGGTCAAAGGACTCTCTTATCTGGTCCTGTTATTTCCGCGGCCCCTCTAGCTCAAGCGCATATGACTCACACACAAGCATGCCCAGCATCTCTGGTGCTGCCAGGCCCAATGGCCAGACCCACACACTACTCAGTCAGTTATCCACCAATCTCATTGTCTCTAAGAGTCACGTTTTCTCCTGGACTATGATGGTCGTCAGAGAGCAAAAGTCAGGTGGAAGACCAAGTGCTTTGTGTGTGCACAAAGAAATGAAACTCCAGTAGCTTCCAGCTCCTCCTCTTTTCCTGCCTTCCCATGCAATGGAAACTGCCCTTTAGCTTCCTCAGTTACCTGGCCCTTGGGTTCCAAATAAGCCTCTCCAGGTGAGCAGAGACCTTCTGGACAGGTACTGTTGATTTTTTTTCCCCTCTCGGTCCCCACTGGCTTTCTCCACCCAGCCTTTAATAGCTGTGGACATTTCTCTTGCTAGAATACCCATTCCAGCTTTCTGGGCATAAACCACCTCTGTGCAAAGGGGAGTGTTCTGAGACTGAAAGGGAATTGTTAGAGCACCATGAAAGAAGTTCATGAACAGGGCCAGAGATTTAGCTCAGTGGTTCCCTTTCCTGCCTCACAAGCACAAGGTCCTGAGTTCGATCCCCACTAACCACATACAATGCTGGGCGTGGTGACTCACACCCACCAGCAATCAATACCACATACCACAGTGCCGGGCGTGGTGGCTCATGCCTGTAATCCCAGCACTTGGGAGGCAGACAGGAGGATTGCTGAGTTGGAGGTTTGCCTAGGCTACATAGTGAGCTCAGGGCCAGCCTGAACTACAAAGCGAGACCCTGTCTCAAAAAAAAGTTCATGAACAAACCCCTGGGGTTAGGCAGATGGGCTGGCTGTATAAGGACTGTTTCAAGTACAATGGAAAAACAGAAAGACCAGCAATGGAGAATTATAATGTCAACTACAATACTTCCACAATGGAGACTTCTAAAACACTTTTCTACCTTTAATTTCTGCCTTCTAGTCCTGCACTAACACTGTGGTCACACACCACCTGTGTATTAACCTCAGTCAGAAAACAGCTTTTACACCCTTACTCCCTCATCCTTGCTCTTTTTCCTACCTGACGTCCCTTTTCCAATCCAATACTTTCTGGAATTTTCTAAAACTGGCTTCTCCCAAAGGATGCTAATATTAAAATTAAGATTTAATTTTTGATGAATGCTATGATATGAATATTTGTGTCCCTTCAAAAGTCATATACTGAAATCTAAACTCTAAGATGATGGTATTAAAAGGAGAGAGCCTTGGGAGATTAAGCCTGAGATTCCTGACCTCATGAGTGGGACCAGTGTCTCCTATAAAAAGAAGCAAGCCCTACAAAAGGCTCTCTCCTCTTTCTTCCCTTGTACCATGAGACGACAAAGGAACAAGATACTCTATACAAGAACCAAGGTTCTCATCATTCACAAAAATGGGCTGGCAACTTGATCTTTGTCTTCCCAATCTTCAAAATTATGTCATAGATTTCTGTTGTCTATGGTAACCCAAACAGACCAGATCAATGTGTAATTTTTTCCTGAAATGAAAATTAGGACAGTTGTTTCTTTAGACTACATACCACGATTGTAAGAATATAAGTGAATATGAAGAAAATCACTTTAGAGATAGTTTAATTTTCAGTTCTAAAAAAGGAAAAAAGAATGACCAAGATTTTCAGAGGATGGAGTCCTTCCACAAGTGTGTCACTGATAGTCCTGAAGTGGATTTGGCAAACTCCTCTGGCACACCGACTATCCATGCCAGGCCAGAAGTCCACATAGTGACCCCCAAACACCATTGCCTGGGCTCAGAAGTTGGCTCAGTGCCTAATCAGGCCAAATACGAGCAAAGGAGCTGTACTTAAGATGCTTACTGCAATCTTTCTAGCCATATTTCTATAGTTCAGCATGAACTTATCATGCAAGCCACAGGACTGCTTTTTTTCTTTACATTTTTGGCTTTGTTTTTGCTTTTAATCAGTGTTGTATTGCTGGCTGTAAGAGGTACTGGTGCATGCTATCTGTTAGGTAATGCAGACAGAAGTTTGCTACATGGTCTAAAAACTGCACATATATCTACCAGGGACCTCTTCTCTGATGTCATCTCAAGGTCTGGGAAACACAGGGGTTAGGGAGGGGCCTTGGGAGCAGGAAGTGTTTGTGATAATGCAGCAGTCCTCTAACAAAAAGCAAATGGCTTAAGGACAGATGTCCTAACTTAATAGAATGAGTGGCACACACTGACAAGGCACAACATCAGGGAGAGGACAGTGTGGCTGGGACCCTTCTAGATGCCTGGAATGAGAAGGTGTGGAGACAGATGACCAGGCCACGGTAAGCAGATGAGCAAGTGGGAACACGGAAGCCCAGAGCAAGAATAACCGACTGAGGTTTGAGGAGGTTAGTGAAGACTTCCTGGGAAAAGATTCAGTCTGTACTACATTGGAAAAGATAATTAAGAGAGAAAGAGAGGGCCAGAGGGTTAGTTCAGTGGTTCTGGCGCCAGCCTAGCACAAGGTACTGAGTTCGATCCCCGGAAACCACATACAATGCTGGGCATGGAGACTCACGCCCACCAACAATCAACACCACATACCATAGTGCTGGCCGTGGTGGCTCACGTCTGTAATCCCAGCACTCGGGAGGCAGAGGCAGGAGGATTGCTGAGTTAGAGGCTTGCCTGGGCTATATAGTGAGCTCAGGGCCAGCCTGAACTACAAAGTGAGACCGTGTCTCAAAAAAAAAAAAAAAAAGAGAGAAAGAGAGAGATGTACATTCTAAGCAAAGCGGACAGGTAGGCAGCTCCTACCTTAAATGGCCTCAAAGCAATTTTATGCTCTAAAGCGTTGAACATTATATTCCCCTATAAAAATAGATATTAAAAAACAGGCCTGGCTTCCATTGTGATACACAGTAATGGATATTTCAGTAAAATGCTTGGCTGGAAAATCACTAAGTCTGAGAACATGAGCCTTTGTTTAACATAAACAAGACTGAACTCTTTCCTGTAGTATAATAGCTTAAACATACATTCTGATGTGAGATGTGCACCCCGGGCTTTGGCACCAGGAGGGTAAATGAGAGTTTAGCTTTTGCCCCACACAACACATGTTTTTAATGGATTCGGTGTAATTCATGTATACACATGGACTGTCCGTTTTTCCCCAAAAAGCTGTCTTTGTCCAAGTCTGTTTCTAAACATCTTAAACACAGTCTTCTTGACTCTTAAGTTCTTTCTTAATGGCAACATGGGTATTTATCACAGATCCACAACCATGAATGGTTAAAAACATCCTTTTTGCAAAAGGTGGAAAAAAATCTACTTGCTGGTTTGCCCAGTTCTTTCAGTTGCTAATTAAATCAGGGCCCAGCATCATCACAGAATTCTTCCCTTCATATGTAAACACAAGTGAAAGTTACCCACAGCAACCCTTCCCTGTCACATGTGGGTGGGGCGCCTCATTCATGAGGCCTTATGGGGGGGGCAGCCGGTGGCCACAGCCACACTGCATGTATCGTATGCTGCTGCTTGTCACTGATGTCCTTGGATCACGTCTGAAGGCTTTCCTGCCTTCAGTCCTGCAGGGGCATCCTCACTTCCAAGGGCACAGAGTTCTCAGAGACTCACAGGGAAAACTGCACAGACCTAAGTGTTCTGGTCACTCTCTTTCTGGCCTCCTGCCCGTACCAAGAAAGTCTACTCACAACACTGTCAGTCCTACTAACTACAGTGATGATCTGAGTATACGTAGTAACTATGTATTAATCATGTTTTAACCATGAAAGGTCACACTGCTGAGGAGAACAGTTTACCAACAATTTGCTTAGAATGAGCAAACTCTCACCCAATTATCTGTGTATTAAATGTACATATATAATACGTAAATACACATATATGTGCATATTCATATTTAAACATAAAGATTTGCATGCAAAAATATTTAAATGTTAACATTCCCTTTTGAGCAAATGAAGTAGTAGAGATAACTAGACTTTAGGATGCTTTTACCTTTTTCATTAATAACATTTTTGCAACATCCAAATTGTTTTTATAATGAGAATGCTTTATCAGTAAAAAGCTATAATAAATGCATGTATGTCTATATGTGTGTGTGAATACAGTACACATTCACACACAATAATTATTTGTTTGCTTACTTAGATGTTTTAAAGTATAAGGTAAACCAGAGTCATAGGGAAGAAGCACCCATCTATATTGCCCCCAGGCTATATTTCAGGAAGAAGTGATGCTCACTATGTATTGACAGAAACTGTTCATTGCTCAGGAGGTCTGGGGGAGTGAGCCAATCCCCTTGAGCCTGCACCACCTGCCCTCTCTGGTAGTACCCCATCAACTCTTCCAAATGAGGGCAGGAAGTCCTGGGCTGCTGGTTTCTTAAAGATATATTCCAGAAGCGCATGCACTTGCAGGTTATTTTGGTATGGTGAGTTTCAAAGGCAGAAACCTAAGGCCCCAAAGCCAGGCAAGAAAAACGAAGAGCAGTAAGTGAATCCAAAAGTGTTTCCTGGCTCTTCCAAATCCAATTCTAATGAGGATCTCTTCTGAGTGAGCCAAGGAAATTATGGTGGGAGTGTTAGTGCAGAGTCCACGATACCAGCGAGACTCTAACTGCATTTAAAGATTATCTCTTCTCAGTTTCCTTTCTCTGGCTCCTCTCTCTAATCCCATGTGTCAACCAGGATGCTACACCCCAAGATCCCCACTGAGACATTTCCCAGTGCTACATCCACTCCTGCAACTTTTAGAGTTGAATTCTAAACCATTGGGAACTATTCTATGCTGCCAATTAGAATCATAATGAGGCCATTGTGGTCGGGTGTTTATTTTCTTTAAAATAGTCAAGTGGGGGCTTCAGTGATGGACTGTCCTGAGATGCTTGAGCCAGGCTGCCGCAAGTGTGTTTGTGGCTCGTGTGTTTTCCTTTGGCTGGAGTTCACTGATCCTGTTTCTCTAGTATCAGAAAAGTGCCCATGGCCTATGCATGGGTAAAGAAAACAAGTTGTGTGAGACCGGGCATCACATGCCAGGTAAGAGTTGAACCTCTGCTGTAGGCTGGCCATCAAATACCGCCACACCACTAACTGGCCAGGAAGCCCTGGGCTACTCTGATCCAAGTGCTCAGCTTCCTTACATCATATCTATGCAGTTGGAATAACAATGGTACCGATATCAATCACAGAGTTTATCAAAGCATGATTTTCAAAAACTGAAAACACTACTCTCATAGAAGTACAAACGAGGCGTGAATCAAATATTTATTCTAGCTGTGAACAAGGGAATCAGCAAGATGCGAACATAAGTTCAAAGGAAGATCATGAGCTCTTGTACATCTATTTTTAAGTTTTGGGCTATTTTTCTTTAAGAAGTTTATGAAGATTACATCATTATGTATGTCTATATCTTAAAGAAGTGTGTCCACACATAAGAAGCACCACTATAGTGCAATGGACACCACTATGATTTTGTCACTAAAGTAATATTCCTTTTAATCTGCATCCCCCAAAAGAGGCAATGTAGTCATTGCTCTCAATGTAAAAGATCCAGAATGAATTTGAAATATTATAAGAGATTTCTAGATGTCTGTTAATATTGTCTTTCTTTTTAATTAGATAAATATACTGTGTCCCATACATTTGAACTGATTGATTTCTATACTCAGTGAAGGGGCTTTATGCAGATTATCAGGAGGATACTGGGGATTGAATGAGGGGGCCCTTGTGTGCCCTAAGTGTGCACTTCATCTCCATGCTATACCCTTAGTTCAGTAAACAAATGAACTATTTTAAGAAGTTCAACTATTTAATCTTTAGTTTTTCAAACCCTTTAAACCATTAGAGGATTATAATAATATTTTCCCAAAAGCCTGAAAGTGAACCTTTGTGCTTATTACAAACTTAAAAATGTTTAGGCCACTCAAAGTATTTAATATCCAAAGACAAGCAGAATAACACTCCATGGTCAAGGCAGGAAGAGGTCATCCTACCCTTCCTGACTGCCTGTGAGACTCACTATGTGCCGAAGCCTAAACATCTTCCAGGTATACTCTAACAAAGAAATATTTTATTTGTTCTGCATTTCATATATGTGAGTTATTTTTTAATTAAAAAGACTCTCCTAAATGGGATAGACGATTTTTCATATGACCACTAAGTTTTCTTCTGTGTTCGTTTTAGGCTAATCATTCCATTCCAGATAAGCAAATTTACTGCCAGAAAGTTTGGCTTCCCATATTTGAGTTATAGGGGTCATTCTTCCAATCTCTCTACTTCTTTAATCCATGGCAAATTTCAGAGCACAGCTCTGTCCAGTGACAGATCATAGAAAAGACTCAATTCACAGACACTGAATGAACTCACTGAGAAGTGTTTACCCCAAAATCACTCCGTGCTTTCCCATCAATCTCCTGCACTAGTGGACATTAACTGCAGATAATTTACCCAGAATAGCAACTCTGTGTTGGGAGAAGTTGGAGCCCCTGAAAACCATTCACTGGAAAGGTAAAAAATGTAGTACTTTCTTAGGGAGAAAATAACTACTCTTCTCATAGCATCTCCATTTCTACTTCTTAAAAACAATTTTTTGATTCTTACAGAACTATCTGAAGCAGTTAGTTTCTAAAACAACCCCTCAGCTCTTTCCACATCCTGATATTCATGTTTAAGGTAAACGTGAGCTACACTGCAGGCCACCACAGAGAGAGGGGAGGCTGTAAAGAGGCCAAAGGTGACCGGGTAGGGTACAACTGGGTTTCAAACAACTTATGTCAGGTTTAAAAACAGATGCAAAGGCAGCAGCTGTGTGGCACACATTTATGGAAACAAGGACTGTGGTGGCCTCTAGCCTGAAAGTCACTAAGAACTGAGGCGCTTAGTCTAGCAACCCTCCTGGATCTAAATCCTATTAACAACCACAGGAGCTTGTAAGCTCCTCTTCATCCCCAGTCAAAACTGGACTCTGCAACAAACCCAGTGATACCCCCATGGCACTGAGAATCAGAAGACTTGGTAAGTTAAGTCACACCGCTCACTGGTAGAAACTGTGTGACAACATGCAGTTTTTTAAGCTATTAAGTTGTGCGTCAACAGGTATCTACAAGTAGATAATGAAAACATCGTCCTAAGAGATATAAAACAGAGATGGATGAGCTGAGATGCTTTTGTGTCCATTGATGTTCACACTGGCCAACTCCATTGTTAAAGCACAGTCTTCCAGGAAATGGTGGAAAGCCCCAGACCACCTCATTCAGAAGAAACACTTCCTGGCTCACCATTTGTTTCTTCTCTTGCAATTGCTCCTCTGCTACCTTGCTTTTGAAAGGGAGCTACCTGTGCTTTCTATTTTAAAAAGACCTGCATGCCACGTAGCCCAAGCATACAGTTCTAGATTTTCATTGCTAGAAAGGACCTTGACAACCATTTTGGAAGTTCTTCAAATTACACTTTCACTTGGATTATATTTTTCATAACAGACACTGAGCTAAGAATGGCAGATACAGAAGTAAGTGGCACATGTTTCCTGACTTTGAAAAAGGTTCACAATCAAGTGGGAAAGAGATGTAAAATGGTAGCATGAAACACTAAAAGGGCAACAGCACCAAAAGTTGACCACAACGAATTCAAACAGTCATGCACTGGCAAGAGTGTGAAAACAAAACAAATACTTTGGAAAACTGATAGTTTCTTATAAAGTGACACATAATTCTACTCTATGACCCTGTGAGTACACACTTAGGTGCCTGCCCCAGAGAAAGGAAAACTTGTGTACAAGATTTTTCATAGTAACCTTACAACAGCCTCAAGCAGAAAATAGTCCAAATGACTATAAGTAAAAGAATGGATAAGCAAACCGTGTTACTGTTAGGAAATGGAATACTGTTCAGCAATAAAAACCAATGAAAAAATAATATGATTGCTAACACTATATATCAAAAATCACACATCAAGCCGGGCATGGTGGCTCATGCCTACAATCCCAGTACTTGGTAGGCAGAGGCAGGAGGATTGCCAAAAGTTGAAGGCTAGCCTGGGCTACTTTGTGAGTTCAAGAAAAAGAATAAGAGGGCCGGAGGGTTAGCTCAGTGGTTCCGGCACCTGCCTCGCAAGCGCAAGGACCTGAGTTCAATCCCCGGTAACCACATATAATGCTGGGTGTGGAGACACGCCCACCAACAATCAACACCGCATACCACAATGCCGGACGTGGTGGCTCATGCCTGTAATCCCAGCACTCAGGAGGCAGAGACAGGAGGATTGCTGAGTTCGCGGCGGCTTGCCTGGGCACCACAGTGAGCTCAGGGCCAGCCTGAACTACAAAGCGAGACCCTGTCTCAAAAAAAAAAAAGAAGAAGAGATATACATAATCTACAGTTTACTATCTATGAAGTTTAAGGACATGTAGCCCTAATTGCAGTGTCTAGGCTGATAGGAAAAAACGCAGAGGGAACTTGAGGGGCAGTGCATTGCTCTAGATATGGACTGACTCAGTGGTTAAGCAGATATGTGTATTTATCAGAAATTCATCAAACTGTACACATAGATGTGTACTTCACTGAATTTAAATCTTGCCTTAATTTTTAATAAACAGAATAAATGGAAAGTGCAGACTTTAGGAATCCATCAGATCTGGATTTCTACTACATTTCTGAAATTCGCTGTGTGACCTGGGGAAAGCTATTTTTTTCCTTTTTCACCTCTCTTACCTGTAACAGAGGATGATGTGAGGACTAAAACAAGTCAATATTTACAGATTATTTAGCTTAACGCTGGGCACACAGCATAATAAGTCATTCTTACTTTTTAAAAACAACACACAAGGGCCAGAGATTTAGCTCAGTGGTTCCGGCACCTGCCTGGCAAGCACAAGGTCTCTGGTTCAATTCCCAGTACCCACATACTACAATACTGGGCTTAGTGACTCTCACCCACCAGCAGTCAGTACCACATACCACAGTGCCAGGTGTGGTGGCTCACGCCTGTAATCCCAGCATTAGGGAGGCAGAGGCAGGAGGATCGCTGAGTTTGAGGATTGCCTGGGCTACAAAGTGAGTTCAAGGCCAGCCTGGACTACAAAGTGAGACCCTGTGTAAAACACACACACACACAAGTATATGTAATATGCTAAGTCATATATAAATAAAGAAGAAATTCTGCCTCATTGACAAGGTGGGCCAGAGAAAGCTATTTAAAGAGGATGAAAATTAAACAATCCATGGAATGAGATTATGCTAGAACTGCCAAAATGGTTGTCAAAGTCCTTTCTAGCAATGAAAACCTAGAACTGTATGCTTGGGCTACATGGCATGCAGGTCTTTTTAAAATTGAAAGCACAGGTAAGCACCCTTTCAAAAGCAAGGTAGCAGATGAGTGATCTTCAAAAAATGTGAAGACAATCTATTCTTGTACCTTTTTAAACCCTGTTACTTCATGAGCCTTTTAAGTAGTTTTTCATAGGATTCCAATTTTATGAAATGGATTAATTCAGCAAATATTCATTAAGTATGTGGGACATAGCAGAACATCATGCTAGATATTATAAAGGGGAGAAATAACAAATACAAAAATAAGCCATAAATACCTGGGTATTTATGTACTGGACTGTGATTAACTTCAGCTAGATGGAAAAGCTAGCCAAATTATAAATGCATTTGAACTTGCTGGGGCAAATCATAGCAAGTGATGTACCTTAAAGAGATGACACGGTTCTGGAATCTAAAATCAGCCAACTATTTCCTGCAATCTAAAAACTGTCACTCTAGAGCCTCTAGATTCTTACCTACAAAATACCTACAAAGTTATCCCGGGGCTTAACAAAGATAACCTGTACAAATGCATCTAGTAAAGAAAAGAATTGATGGTACAAAAAAAAAAAAAAAAAAGCAAACAAAGCTTCTGTATCTAGGGATGGGAGGTGGTGGGAGGGTGGGTAGGGGAAGGGGAAAATAAGAATTAAATTGTGTCATATAAGTACAAATTCTCAATGTGGAGTCTATTTGGGATGTGTATATATAATGTACCAACAAAATATACCAATTAAAAAAAAAGTTTAGGGGCTGGAGATTTAACTAAGTGGTTCCGGCACCTGCCTAGCAGATGCAAGGGCCCTGGTTCAATCCCCAGTAACCACATACAACAACAGTACCGGGCGTGGTGACTCACATCCACCTGCAACCAATACCACATACCACAAATGCCACACTTGGTGGCTCAAGTCTGTAATCCTAGCACTGGGGCAGAGGCAGGAGGATTGCTGAGTTCCAGGCTTGCTTGGGCTACATAGTGAGCTCAGGGACTGAACTACAAAGAGAGACCCTGTCTAAAAAAAAAAAAAAAAAAAAAAAAAAGTTTAATTATTATCAGTGTTGATGGTATTTAATAATTGTGTTCTCATTGGGAACAATTTCCCAAAGAAATCATCTTACTTCATTACAATATGTGAATGAGGAGACAAATAAAATCTCACATGAGAAATTAAAAAAAAAAAAAGAAAAAAAAGTAAATAGCAAAGACTTCAAAAACTTTAGCCTATTTTTGGAAATGGGTACAGAAAAATCCAAAGACTTAAGGACACCTGGAGAAAGGAGAGGTCTTGACCTTACTCAAGCTGTGCAGTAGTAACTGGACCGCTGCCATTAAAACAATTATTGATTTGAAAAAGAAAAGGCTTATTTGAAGAGTTTAACTAGGTTAATATTTTAAAATCATAACATAATTCAACAATATCTTCTGAGTGGGTTAAAAGTCTCCTAGTAGAAAGTAAGCAACCTCAGTGTAGGGCAGCGGCCTTTGCGGGTGATAAATGGCAGTTGGAATCATTCAGGAGGGAATGTGGATTTTGCGGGCACCTGTCTCACTCACCATTTGCTCCCCACTTCTCGAGTGATCAGTCAAACATTTTAAAAATATTTGAACTAAATAAGATACTTGATTGATGTTCCTTTCCTGAAAATTTAATCTGGGACACAATGTTTGTTTATCTACCGGAATTTTCAGGTATACCACATTCAAATTTAAGGTTTCAAACTTTCGTTTCTGGCAATAATTACATACGTGTGTTCTTTATTTCATTGAATATCTTTTTTCTGTGTTTTATTTAGCTTCTAGAACCACACTGAGTATGTCATCACCGCGACAGAGTGGTTAGTAAACCCGCTAAGTGCTACCCAGTAGGACTGCCACAGACCAGCCCTGTCATAGAAACCTCTTAAAATACACAGACCAGGGCCACGCTGGATTTGCTGCCCCGAGGGTATGAATTAAGGCTAAGTGCAAGCATATGCCTACGGAGGAAATGGTCTTCCACTCCTTAAACATATCAAATGCTGCAGCAAAATAAAGAAGTACATGGTTTAAATAATATTCTCACTTTGCTAAGATGACCACAGGTGAAGGAATGTGCAGACAGGGCAAATCCCCCAGCCTTCTCTCTGTCCATTCATCCCTTTGCCCCTTCTGAAAAGCCATACCTTGCTCTAATGAAGGCAGTGGGGGCCCCACAGCCACTGATGACCCTGCTTTGTACTCCTTTGTGTCTTTATGACTTGAATGACAGGAAGCTAAAACCACATTGTTTGCAATGATATCTCTCGAACAGCTATACCTTGTAAATAAAGTTGTGGCTGTCTTAAAACAATGACATACAGGGCCGGGGGTTTAGCTCAGTGGTTCTGGCGCCTGCCTCACAAGCGCAAAGTCCAGAGTTTGATCCCCGGTAACCACATACAATGCTGGGCATGGTGATTCACACCCACCAGCAATCAATATCACATACCACAGTGCCTGGTGTGGTGGCTCACACCTGTAATCCCAGCACTCGGGAGGCAGAGGCAGGAGGACTGCTGAGTTTGAGGCTTGCCTGGGCTACATAGTGAGCTCAGGGCCAGCCTGAACTACAAAGCAAGACCCTGTCTCAAAAAAAAAAACAACCCACACACAATGACATACATAGGGCTGGGCATTTAACTGTCTTGACTTTGCTTCCAAACACAGACAAGAAACAACCAGTTAACTGAGGTTTGTCTTGCTTCCCCCCCCACACCCCCTCCAAGAATTAAAACAAATCTCCACTGTTTCACTGACATTCTGCATACCTAATGACAGGCTCCAAACATCCTTAGGATGATTGCAAAAACACCATGCAATATTCTGAGAAGCCCTTTGGATTTTGGAATGACTTGCAATTAATTTACTGACATTACAGGGATAGAAAGTTCTTATCCTTAGAGACTGTTATTTGTTTTAAGTGGAGAAAATAATTCATAAAACTTCTCAGATTTATAAAGAAATATGGGAGAGTTGTGTTCTCCCAGGGAGAAATATCAACAGTCTGGTCTCTGTTCAAGCAAAGGATGAAGCTGGGTGTTCAGAGGCAAATTACAAAGCACAGCTAAGGAGAAAACAAAAAGCATTTTAAAATTTCTACACGTTTTCAAATAGTAGTTAAGTCAAAATAGAACAGGAAACACAAATCTGTGAATTTAGTGGGATTTTCCTCTTCCCTAGTTCCAAGGACTAGAAGAACTTTTGTCAGGTGGGAATTAGGTTAGGGTGGAATTCTGGCAGGAAAAAAAAAAGTAAATTTGCTCTTTATTAAACTGATCATAAGAGAAGGAAATGTAAATAAAAAGTGCAGGTATAGGGATTTCTTTTATGGATTTGCATTAATTATTGTTGCCTTAAGAAATTTTATCAATTTTTTAAATATATTCACCCAAAGACAAGCAATCTTTCTTTGCTTTTTAAAAATATTTTCTAAACTAAAAATATTTTCTTTACAAGTTATGAGAAATATATTTGTTCTACTTCAAATTTTCAGTCTTTATTTTTTTTACATTTTAAAAATTGATTTCGGGCCGGAGGGTTAGCTCAGTGGTTCTGGCACCTGCCTTGCAAGTGCAAGGTCCTGAGTTCGATCCCTGGTAACCACATACAATGCTGGGCATGGAGACTCACGCCCACTAACAATCAATACCACATACCACAGTGCCGGGCATGGTGGTTCACGCCTGTAATCCTAGCACTCGGGAGGCAGAGGCAGGAGGATTGCTGAGTTCAAGGCTTGCCTGGGCTACATAGTGAACTCAGAGCCAGCCTGAACTACAAAGTGAGACCCTGTCTCAAAAAAAAAAATTGATTTTATTGGTAAATTTTATACATAATGACCACATTCAATATTGAATATTTCTACCAGTATGTGACACCTCTTCCTTCTCATTTTTTCCCATTCCTCTGCCCTCCCTACAATCTCTGCCCCCTATATAAATAAGCTTTGTTTCTTTTTTTAACCACCAATTTTTTTCTTTCCCTTCTTTACTTTCCCCTACCTGCCCTTTCCCTTTTCTTTTTACACATTTTCTTCCTATTTCATATTACCTATCATACATGGAGTTCATTTACACCTATGGTTTTTCATACTAGAGAAAAAATACACTATTTACACATCTGTGTCTTATTTCAGTCTTTATTTTCAATCTTTCAAAATACCAAGAACAACCTTAATAATTTTAGTGAGGCTTTTTGTTTGTTTCGTATTCATTTTTAAATGTTCTTGGTCAGTGAATGAAGCTTCAAAAGGCAGGGTCAGCTAAGCACAAAGGCAAAGTTTTCATTAATAAACACTGAAGGTTACAAAGGGGGGCCGGTGCTAGGCTGCAGGAAGGGGGTGATCACTAAAGGCAACAAGACAACAGAGGATGAAAACCACGGTGCTGGGGACTCAGAGGATGAGACTGTCCAGGAGATAATGCTCTGCTGGTGTGAGACCCACAGTAGGTGAAAGCTGGGCACAGAATGCCTGAGAACGAAATCTTCCTTTGTCTTCTTTTTCTTTTCTCAGTGCTGGGGATGGAACCCAGGGCCTCACACTTGCTAAAAAGCACATGCTATGCCACTGAGCTACACCCTTAGCCCAAAATTTGCTTTCTTTTGCTGAGACAACAGATCCAAGTCAGCATGTGGTACATTTATTGGCTTTCTTACATATCCTGACAAAAATAGCTTTTAAACTGAACGCCCAAGTCAAAGCCCATTTTCCCAGTAAGATCCCTTTCAAATAGGTCTGGAGGAAAGTCTGGAGGAAACCCCATGCCTGTGGTTCCAGTGATGCCCCACCCCTACCCCAGCACAGTGTCTCTAACAGCTCACTCCCAGAGTGAGCTCACAGCCTCCAGTCCAGGATCATCATGGTTTGCTGATCTCCAGGAATATATACACCTTCCTTTTGATTCCTTCTGCAACTGTCCCTTCCATCTGTCCATCTAGCCCTCTCAACACCACTGTGAGCAACCTCTATATTAGATGCCCTCTGTATGAAATACCTGGTGACTGTTTAGCTCCTTGTTAGTCTCTGACTCAGTGTTTTGTTCAATACCTAGCACAGGGGACCAACTTAGTCCCAGAATAAGAAGCAGAGAGGTTATATGTAGCATGACAAACACACTAACTTAGGAATTAGAACTCAGGTGAAATCTCCACTCTACCATTTACTGGCCGTGTGACCTTTGGCACAATAAGGAGCCCCCCCCCCTTAGATCCTCTGTACAATGGGACAGGCAGTACTACCAGGGAACACCAGTAAAGCGTCTATGCACGGGCGACAAACCTATGGCATGGGTAACACACCCAGCTGTTTGTTATCACTGAAGGCTCAACAAAGGTTTGCCACCACTGATTTACAGCATGCTCTCGGCCCCACTAGGACAGCAGCAGCACCTGGGAACTTCAACAGCTCCACGGCTAAGCTCCTCACAACGAGGCTGATAGTGTTGCTCAGGTGCGAGCTAAACACTGGTAGTTTTAAATCCCCACCAGGAGGTGCTACCTCGCAGCAGGAACTCAGTGTCTACTCTGTCATCTGGCAGCAGCCACATCACAGTGAGAAAGGCAGACTCAGAGCATATGTCAGACCAGTTAACTCACGTCCAAAGCTACAACAAGCTGAGTGGCTGATGTGTCACCCTAGAATCAGTCAACACTTTATTCTATAAAATAAAACAAGTGCAGAGCCAACCAGCAGAGTTGGCTTTATTGACTGAAAAGAGCTAAGGAAAGCAGAGAGGGGACAAAAAGTAGACCAGTCATTTCAGTTATTTTCTTCGTACATGGATTAAAATTGAGACTTCTTTATTACACTGATTCGGGTTCACTGGCATCTCCTGGGGTTTCTAAAAGTGGCCAAATTCAACAATCAGTGTGACGACATGTCACTTGGCTATGGTGACTTTTCTTGTTTGATCTGTAGGGACCTAGATAGAGCAGACACCTTATTCAAAACATAAACTTTACCCATTAAAACACTATATATTTCAAAGTCTCCAGAGGATTCCTCTGTGTGTAAGTTGGAGGTGACTCCCTAGGACTGTGGTGATGAACCTATGGCACACATCACGACAGGCATACAGACCTCTCTCTGTCAGCACACAAGCAAGCCAAGTCGCTGAGCATCGGATAATAGCTGTTTCATCTAACTAGAACCTCACCATTCAGGTTTAATTGCAATGTTGGCACTCTGTGATAAATAAGTGGGTGTGGGGTTGCACTCTGGGCACTCGGCCTCCAGAAGGTTGGCCATCTCTGCCTTTGGGTGTGGCAGCTCATAAATACCTGTAACAATCCAAAATGGAGCAGTTTGACTATGACTTTCAATAAAGAACTTGGTAGTTATGTCAAACACTGCCAGATGCCAAGTAGGTCCTAAGAAATTCACGTTTGTTTGGGTTTTCATGAGATGGAGTTAGCCCATGCTAACATGAGCCAGACATAAGAAAAAAATAACGAAATGCAGCCAAGTCATTACAGCACCAATAACAACGATAGCTAAGAAAAGAAACTCATGACTCAGAATAAATAATTTCCATACACAGTACATTAACATTGGCTTTTGGCAAGAACTTAAGCACTGTAGCTGCAGGGATGGAAAGTGCTGTCAGACAGATGTATCCCCTACCCCACCTCGTATGCTGGGGATGGTGTCTCACTTGCAACAAGTATCAAGAATGCTGCTTGTTCAAATTACAGAAAAAACAGAACTTCCCCAAATTCTGTTCTCAATCACCACAATCCAGACCTCTACCTCAGCACTGTTCACTTTAATAAGTTGTTGACCAGACAAGAAACAAACCGGTTTCTTTTAGACTTCACTGAAATTGTGTGCCATCATGAAAGCAAAACAAACCCATCTTTAAACCGACCAAAGTATCCAACATCCCTTTTTGAAAAATAGCCATAACATCAAGAGGGAAAAATATTTTTCAAGGACAACTGATTGCGGCAAACATCCTGTCCCACAGACTCCCAAATTTTTGCACAAATGTCAGTGCTTAAGTCTCAGAAATGAATCAACCAAGAGTCACTTGGAAAACACTAAAGCCCCCCATGTAGCACACAGGCCGGCCAAGACTCTCAGGGTTCCAGCAAGACAGATGCCTCACTCCGTGCACATAAGATGCCCCACACCAAACGACAGACTGGAGACTTACAAAGTGATAGCCCTTGAGCCCTCCATGACAAGCAAGACCACTTTACTCAGTTAAACCTTCACACAGGATGACAAAAGCTGGCCAGAGACCAACCTTCAATCTTGGAAGTACAGAGATATGTTTGATTAATATGAAGTCTTTACAAAAAGCTTTCCAAGCCAGGGGCTTTCTCCCAGCTAGAAAACAGACCACCTTCTGTATATTTCATAGGGATCATAAAATATTTCATATTCATCTTAATTCAATAAAGAGACTTTGGTATTTCTTTTGATGACATTTAGAATTAGTAGCAACATATTGCCTTAAAGATTTATTTGTATACTTTGGATATTGTACCTTAACAGGTCATGTTATACGGTTGTTATCCATTGTCAAACTTAATATGGAATTATCTTTAAAGGAGAGTAAACTGCTTGATTTCAGGATCCATGTCATTCTCATTTGACAGTCCCTGTGTATGGCATAGTGAGCTCAAAGCACCCCATCAGCAACTGTTGATGGATGGAAAGACTAAAGAGATGAGTAACTTCCTTACTAGAAATAAAGCTGTTTCAGCAAAAGGAATAGTTTCTCAAAAAAGCTTTATTTTTACTTAACAAATCCAAAAGTTATCCTATGGTATTTTATAAGAAGAGACTCAATCTCAATAAATGGTTGTTTTCTTAAGGAGATCAAGGAATTAAGATTGACAGATTTTTTTTCCTCTGTGTTTAGATGTATTCTAGTTTAAATTGAAATAAATCTTATAACTATATATGGTATCTTTTTTCTTCCTGAGTGTATTACCACTATTCTTTTAAGGCTCATTTTAAGCTATTAGACAATATAAAATCACAGAAACAACAGGTGAAAAAAACAACATGTTTGAGGCAGACTCTTATCTATATTGTTTGAGGCAGACTGTTTTTTTTTTTTTTTTTTTTTTGAGACAGGTCTCACTTTGTAGTTCAAACTGGCCCTGAACTCACTATGTGGCCTAGGTAAGCCTCAAACTCAGCAATCTTCCTGCCTCTGCCTCCTGAGTGCTGGGATTACAGGCGTGAGCTACCAAGGCCAGCATTGTGGGGTGTGGCACTGATTACTAGTGGGCGTGAGTCACCACGCCCAATATCATATCCTTGTATGTGGTTATGGGGATGAACCAGGGACCTTGCATTTGCTAGGCAGGAGGCGGGACCACTGAGCTAAATCTCCAGGCATCAATTTATGAACAAAAAACAAAATGGGGAAAAGTCAACATCACATCTTCCTCTTACTAATCAGATACTGCTTTTAAGTGTCAGGTTTTATTCAAGCCCTTAAGACTATGCTGAGACTTTGAGAAATGCTTTTCCCTTTCACCTTTTTGATGAAATGGCTGGTTTTAAAGGTATTCACTAGAAAAATAATATTCAGATACATGGGTATTGAATTTCAATAGCTCCACTTCTCTGAGTTTGTCACAGTAGGTAAGTCTGTGAAGCATGGATGTAGGTGAGTAGAAAGGTGACAGCACTTCAACAGGAATATCTATAGCCTGTTTTGTCCTCTACCTAAATTTTGTTAACCACAGGCACCTTTTCCATCTTGGACATACCCTTTTTCTTTCTCTTTCAAAGGCAAAATAGCTAGGTGTGGTGGCATATCTATACTTGTAATCACGGAAAAATGAGGTAAGAGGATTCCAAGTTCAAACCCACCGAGGGCCACTTAGCAACTTAAGGAGACCTTGTCTGAGAATTTTAAATAATACAATAAAATAGGAAGATACAGGGATGCAGCTCACTGCAGAGGCCTTGGGTTCAACTTCTACTATCAGGACAAAAAGGCAAAATTAAGTCTTAATTGATTATGTATCTCCAGAACTACTTCAAGACAGTGATTCTCCCATATTACGGCAAAAATAATAGACCTCAGGTCTTGCTGTTTTCCATTCACTCCTTTTGAATAAACAGACAACCTTGCAGACAAAATGCTTCGTGATTTGGTGCAGGGTCCAGCAAGGAAACGATAGGTTGACAAGGGTAAATGGAGATGGTAAGAGCAGGATGGATTCTAGGGAAGATACAATACATATAAGGCATTTCACATACTCCAGTGTTATCCCACTGGAGTATGTGGGTGTGGCCACCCATGTTCACTATGGTGCCTGGATAAAGCTGGGGCCAGACAGGTTCATACCATAGAAAAGTTGCCACTAGGATCTGTTTCCTCCAGCACTGTGAAACATGCTTGATCTTTTTCTGTTTCTGTTATTGGGGATCAACCCTAAGGCCTCATGCATGCTAAACACAAGCTCTACCTCTGAACTACATCCCCAGTCTGATCATAAATTTAACAAGTTAAACAGTCAATCCATCCATTCCAGGACTCAACTAAAATGGGGATATACTTCCTTTTAAACAGATCTTCTACTTCTTATCTCAAGGAATTAGTGTTACCTTATTTCTCATGGATGATGTATATTTCAAGTAACTCCTGCCTATCTCTTCCCAAATAAGTAGCATCTGCTTTCTAGTTTTTAAGGCAAAATCTGTTTTCAGTTGACTTATTCCAAGGGAGCACTAATAAAAAGTTAACGACAATGTACTACTGGTTATGAAATATTATTGAAACATTAATTTTTTTTGTCGATCTGATTAATTTGATGATTCAATAAGCCCAGAAAAGTGGCTGGTATTTGGTGGGTATTCAGTGATGTTATTTAATAAAGACTGTTACTCTAAAGCTTAACAATCATCATCATAGCACTTTTCCTATTGCAAGCCAAGTGCTTTATTATATTCATCATCCTCTATTTTACAGTTGACAAAAATGAAAGAAAGTAAGGTAAGGTAACTTGCCAATGATATGGATCTAACAGTGACAAGAATTTCAACCCAGGCCATCTAGTTCCAAAGTCCACTCTCATAATAATGGATTAGCCTTCTTGTCTTAAGCAAATAAAAATTTTTAATCTAAGGAGCATATCACAATTAAACTACTTTCACAAAATGTTATATTTCTATATCTAGCTCTGTGGGCTTAGTTTTTCTAATAAGAAAATGCCATTATTAATTTATGATATTATTTTTTCTGCATTCTCCTTACATATAATTCTTTTTTATTAGAAAAATAACACACAAAATTTATTACAAGCCTAAGGCCTGGGAGTATTAGACTTCCCTATACATAATTCTTGACCTCAAGTGTGGCACTAAGAATAATGAATCAGTCTACACAGTGCAATTACAGTGTTTGCTATTTTAAAAAAATCATCCACACTAATACTATTTATGAACACCAACTATCAGAATCTAAGTTGAACAAATATGTAATTTAACAGAAATCATATAACTAAAGGACTCACAAGGGGCTGAAACCCAGAAAATGAATCGTTCAAAGTGATTCTTAAACACTCGACAAGCTCTGTAGAAAAGCTTTCTTTCTCCAAAAATAACAAGTGATAATGGATTGTGATAGGAAGAATTTCCTACTCTCCTCAATGTAATAACTTTTTAAAAGTCAGAAACACATGGAAATACTTTTTAAAATATATGATTGAGCAAGGTACAGTGGCACATACTTGTGATCCCAGTTATACAGCAAGCTGACTCATAAGGATCAGATGTTCAAGACCACCCTGGGCAATTTAGTAAGATTCTGTCTCAAAAAGCTAAAAGAGTGGGAGATGTAGCTCAGTGGTTGAGAATCCTTGAGTTCAATGTTCTGTACTGCAAAAGATATACAAATTCCCTGCCATCTGTTTTAGGAAATTGTGTGTGTTTCACTTAAATATCACATCAAGCTTGTTTAAAAATAAATACAGAGTAATTTATCTAATTCACAAGCATATTGTTTTACAAACTAGAATAACTTTAAAATTGAGAAAATGGCAAAGTAACCACGTTCACAGTTAATATTTTTGCTGAGATTCTCTTTTTAAGTTTAGTTTCTTTTTTCAAATTCCTCTGACTCCTCTTTTAAAATGGAAGAGCAAATTTTAATAAGATAATTTCTTTTAATGAAGTGACTACTTTTATTTAGAATCTAGTTCTATTCTCCTGATAGAATTAAAGTAGTTATTTTCACAATAATCATGAGGTCCAAAAGTCCATTTATCAGCATACCTCAAAGTATATCTAATACACAGAATTACTCACGCTAGAGAATTTAAAAAATTATCCGCAGTTTAATCATCACCAGCAATGCTCTTATTTATTGGTATTTACTGCTACACAGAATAATAATCCTCACTGATGTTCAGTCTTAAATCCCAGAGCCTGTAAATAGGTTGCCTCGTATGGTAAAAGGAACTGGGGGATATTATTCTGGATTTCTTTATGGGCCTGGCACAGTCACAGAGAAAAGGACAACAGAAAGGCAGGGGTGGAGATGCCATGAGGAAGTAAGATCAAGCACTGCAACTGAGAAGGAAGCAACTGATATGCTGGCTTTCCTGAGGGCCGGAGGGGGACCAGCCGAGGAGCCCAGGCACCTGGTTATGGTGCAAAGCCAACCAAATAGATTCCCCCTAGAGCTTCCAGAAAGGATGTCAACCTTGCTGACCCCTTGATTTTAGCCTTGTGAGACCCATATCGGACTTCACCTCTCAAACTGAAAGATCATAACTTGGTGTTGTTTTAAACCATCAAAATTTAGTACTTTGTTATAGCAGCACAGAAAATTAACACAGATACATAAAGTTAAAAGTTAGGTCCATTCCAGTAATTTAATAATGAATTGAAATAGCTCATGAAATTTGGATATCTAGAAGTCAGTTGTTTAAAGTGGAGTGAAATTGTAGAAAATCCAATTTATATAAAAGCACAGGTTCTCTTTTCATGCCAACAATCAAGTGAATGCTCTGTACCTCACTTAGGGGACACATACACACACAATCACAATGCAAAAAACCAGGATTCTCTTTTGCAGAACTTATTTTTCTACCCACAGTCAAATGCATGCTCTCTTCTCTGATTTCTAGGCCTCAGTTTTGGCCCCTCCATAAGTGATCTCTCTCAGGACAACCAAACAGCTGCCAGTATGTCTTCATGGCACCTCTCATAAGCTTTCTCTGTTTCCAATTCTGCCCACCAAACATCTCTACCTTCCTTCTGCTTCTCATTACTGAAATGAAAGAGCATCTCCTCTCCTGGAAACACACACACCGAGCCTCCCGTTCCCTGCTTTTCTTCTTTTTCCAGATGCTGCCTTATTCTATATAATTTTTTATTTCTTTACCCCTTTCCTGGGAAATAGGGAGAAAGGAGCTGGTCCCTCTCTGGTGCACATGAGAGGCTGAGAACTCTTCTGGGCACAAAGGCACAGCAGAGTCACCTCCTGCTGAGCTAGCGGTAACACTCCACCAGTGCTCTGCCCAAATCAAGTGTCCGGAAAGGGTGGATACCAGCAGGACGGATGGTCCCACAGTAGATCATCAGAGCCTTTTCCCAAACAGTTTAAGATCCCTTAAAAGGTTCAGAAGTGCTTGAATTCAAGAAAGAAAACATAATAAACATAACATAAAGTATTCGCCAGCTATGCAAAATTATAGATTCTGCCTTAAGTGCATTAATGGCCAGAGTCCTAGGTTTAAAAAGTAAATGTCTTGTACCAAAGTTTAATTCTAGCTGGGATAAGTAGGCACTCACTCATTGCCTAATTAACAATATGCCCATCCAAAGGAGATACTCAATAGACCTGTAGTCTTTCTTGATCACAATTAAAGTGAAATAACCAAGTTATCTGGTGGACAGACTGCCCACCAAAATGACTCAGACTTCAACAGGAACAGCAGAAGATGCTGGTCTGTCATCAAAAGACATGTTACATCAACCTACCAACCCATATCAATCCCACTTCCACTCTCCCACTGGCTGTCTCTCAAATTAACAAAGATCACCCCCCATATCATACTGTGTGATTCAAGTGATCTAGGAAACTATTAAAGAGTTCGATCCAGGTAACCACATACAATGCTGGGCGTGGTGACTCACGCCCACCAGCCATCAATACCACATACCACAGTGTCGGGCGTGGTGGCTCACGCTTGTAATTCCAGCACTCGGGAGGCAGAGACAGGAGGATTGCTGAGTTCCAGGCTTGCCTGGGCTACATAGTGAGCTCAGGGACAGCCTAAACTATAAAGGGAGACCCTGTCTCAAAAAAAAAAAAAGATAAGGAAACAAAGCTAATGTATTTAGGGGGTGGGGGTTGTGGGGTGAGTAAGGCAATGGGAAAAAAATGAGAATTAAATTGTGTCATATACTGGTACATATCCCCAATATTGAGTGGATCATGATGTGTATGTACATTGTACCAATAAAGATAAAAATAAAAATAAATCAAACATAGGTGAGATGAACAGCTACAGGGTAGCTGGCAGGTCTCCTCTTGTCCATACTGCACCAAAATTCTGTAAAGCTCCCTCATCTCAGTTTAGTGTACAAGATCGAATCCACCAGAGAGAGGTGTTAACTGATATTTGAAATAATCAGGGGCTAATCTTTCTAATGAGGGAGGGAAGTTTTAAGAAAGCTTTTATTTGTCACCCTTCCAAATTAAGGCGTGCTGCTACTAATCCTAACATCTCATTTCCCTTTCCATGCTATCAATCGAATGATGTAAAGGAAACACAGGTAACAGAATAAGGTAGCATCAGTAGCTAATAAGTTAAGGAAGAAAATATAATCCTCTTCTAAATTACATTTATCACAAAAATGTGCAGTTCCTCTGTAGCTTCAAACACAGGAGAGCAACTGTTCTCGGCAGGCAATCAGATTACTATTGATTTCAACAAGGCCTGATCTTAGCTGAAGATTTAAAAAGACATTCTTAGAGCACAGGGCTACAGAGAAATTTAGAGGTTATTTTTTCCTTCCCCTGAGGAAATTTTTATATTGTCAGTGGCAAACTGTATTTTTTAATTTAGATAAAAATCTTCCTGAAACATTCTTTTAGCTTTTGTCCTAAACCTTTACACAATCTGAAAAAATATGTAGTTACGCAAGAAAAGCATTCCAAAAGTCAACACTTCATGTGACATTTTATTGTTTCAATTAAAAGAATGGGTTCTTCCAACTTTTCTGAAATTAAAGGGAAGTCTCTCTGTCTCTCTGGTCAACTGCAGGCAGACATAGGCAACTCTCACTGCTTGTGGCAGGCATCAGCACACAGAACAACTGCTCAGGAGAGAGTTTAGGGCCACGTAAGAGCTATAAATAAAGTGTCAGCCCTATCAGGGTTTTGTAATGACTAAGTTGTTTGTTTATTAATTTAAAAACTATTATTTACTCTTTAAATCTTATTTACTCTTTAAAATTTGTGGATGACCCATTCTTCCTGTCTTTATCTATTCTGTATCTATCTGTTTTGGCTTGTCAATATCTTGCAATAAGATTTTACTTTCAACAAAATAGTAATGTTTTAGGCTTATTCATTTATGCTTTACCTTTGAGATCACAAATCTCCTCCCAAGGGAAAGGAAAACAGATTTGTTTATACCATCTATGAAATGATAAATTACTCATGTTCTCTCACAAAAGTGTTCTATGTCCAAAGTTACTAAGGCTTTGGATGTCAAAAGCCTACTTTGAGGGCTGGAGATTTAGCTCAGCGGTTCCAGCACCTGCCTCGCAAGCGCAAGGTCCTGAGTTCATCCCAGTAATCACATACAATGCTGGGCGTGGAGACTCATGCTCACCAGCAATCAGTATCACATACCACAGTGAGGGGCGTGGAGGCTCACGCCTATAATCTTAGCGCTTGGGAGGCAGAGACAGGAGGATTGCTGAGTTGGAGGATTGCCTGGGCTACATAGTGAGCTCAGGACCAGCTTGAGCTACAAAGCGAGACCCTGTCTCAAAAAAAAAAAAAAAAAAAAAGCCTACTCTGAGACCAATTTGGCACTCACATTTCTTTTTCTCTCCTCTGTATCATCAACCCCATCTCTTAGGAATGACTGCATTGTATTTTATCATGTGAGGTCTGGGTCTGAGGAGCTAGAGACAAGGAAGCAGCCTGTGGGTCGTGGGGACTGGCTGCACACAAGGACTTGAGCAATGAATAAATACTGCAAATAATGGTTCAGTTTCTTCTTAGTCTGCCAGGAGGCTATAAACATGGAAAGAGGGAGGTGGGAAGACTAGAATAAATCCAGGTGTTAGACTGGAAATGCTGTGTCAACATAAGCAAAGGGATTTTTAGTGTGTGTTTGTGTGTGTGGGTGTGCACACATATTTGTGCATACACTCCCATATTTTCTATCTCAATTTGCAGGGTAATTTGAGGAGTAACTACCTTCCAGTAGCAATGAATGTACCTAGGACCCAGATCTTGGTTTATAAATACCACACTCTCCTAAAAGGAAAAAGATAATCTTGAATAAGTAGCCAATTGCAAGCCAGGAAACATACAAGGTGAGTCTGGAACATCATGTTGTACCATCGAGTAAGATAAATCCTTAAAGAATGACGGTGACGTGATGGAATTCCCACTGGCCAAATCTGGAAAATTTGAGCACTATAATAAATAAAGATGATAATGAATTATAATCCAGACTTAAATAAGATTCCATGAATCTGTCAATGAAGGAGAAAGGGGAAGGGAGGGGAGTGGAGGGGAGGAGAAAGGAGAGAGGAGAGGAGAGGGGAGGAAAGGGGAGGGGAGGGGAGGGGAGGGGAGGGGAGGAGAAGAGAGGAGTGGAGTTTCTACCTTACAGTAGAATGCCAGGTTTAAAAAAATCTAGGGCCAGAGATTTAGCTCAGTGGTTCTGGTGCCTGCCTCGCAAGCGCAAGGTCCTGATTCGATCCCAGGTAACCACATACAATGCTGGGCGTGGTGAATCACGCCCACCAGCCATCAATACCTACAGTGCCAGGCGTGGTGGCTCACGCCTATAATCCTAGCACTCGAGCGGCAGAGACAGGAGGATTGCTGAGTTGGAGGTTTACCTGGGCTACATAGTGAGCTCAGGGCCAGCCTGAACTACAAAGTGAGACCCTGTCTCAAAAAAAAAAAAAAAAAAAAATCTAACAAACATGAGAAAGTAGAAAAATTCCATTTGTCATGAGTTTAAAAATAACTGCATTATTTAGCAATAACTGATTCTGTTAAGAATCATCCGTAGTTACTAAAATTTATGGATGAAAATCTGATGAACAGAATATTTACATAGTTTTCAATGTCTCCTTATAAAGCATTTTTTAGTCACCAGTTAATTATTTGTCTTAGCAACTTTCTCCTCACTGGAACAAAATACCCAACATAGGCATGTTAAATGAGGAAAGGTTTATTTTACCTCACAGGTTGTAGAAGTTTCAATCCATAGCTGGCTGGCTCCAAGGCAGGGCAGCATGGAGAGGCGCATCAGCTCATGGCACGGCAGCAGAAAGCATCAAAGGAGGAGGAACAATATATGCATCCTTCTAGGCCATGCCTACAGTGATCCACCCCTTCCTACCAGGCTTCACTTCCCAACACCACAGCCCACCTGAAACTTACCAGTGGTGATAATTTATCACCATCCATGATCCATCCAGTCACCTCCCCAAACCCTGCCTATGAGCACATGGAGTTTTGTGGGGCATCTAGAGATAAGCTATTACATCACAATTTGTTACTTACATGTCTAGTATGAAAGTCTAGAAGACACAATTTATTGAAGTGAGAAAAATTAGCATCACCACTGGTGACATGAAACAACCTGATGTCATTGTGTACTTCTAAAAGGAGGCACTGAAAAATAAGCACCACTTATGTGGCATCTATTCTTACCCACCAAAATAGAAAAAGTAGAACCTGGATTTATGCACCAGAAAATAACAGCTGATACCAAATTAAGGCCTAAAGTTATTGTTTTGGATTTGACCAATCGATTGATGGATCAATAAACAAACTGATCTAGCAAGAAACATGATAACTCAATGTAATACATGATCTGAGATTGGATGTGAACCCAATGAAGACATTATTCAAATAATCCACAATATTTTCATGGGGTCTGCACATGAAATAACATATTGTATCAGTGTTATCTGGATCTTGATAGCTTCTCTATGGTTATGCAAGAGAGAATTCTGTATTCTTTAGAAATATATAGTACTAAAGTTTTAAAAGGAAATCCAGCACTGTGTGTATAACCACCTCCCAAATATTTCATAAAATTAAATGATAAGGGTATATATATATATATATATTATATATAAAATGCATGAAATAAGTGTGGTTAACTATTCATTTCTGTAGATTCTAAGTGAAGGTATAAAGAAATTTTTGTTTAATTCTTACAACTTTTCTATAGGTTTGTAATTACTTCTGCACAAATATTTTTTGAAAGAAAAAAATTTGAAGACTTCAATATAACAGTACTGCCAGACAGTGTTCATTGAGCACCTATTCTATGCATCCTTCAAAACGTTGTGGGAAAACACAAAAAAAGCAGGCCTGCCAGGCATAGTGGCTCTCACCTGTAATCCCTGCACTCCAGAGGCAGAAGCAGGAGGATTGCTGAGTTTGAGACTTGCCTGGGCCACACAGTGAGCTCAGGGCCAGCCTGAACTACAAAGTGACACCCTGTCTCAAAAAAAAAAAAAAAAAAAAAAAAAAAAAAAAAAAAAAAAAAAAAAAAGAAAGAAAGAAAAGAAAAACAAAAGCAGGCCCCACATTGGTGCTCAGTGTTCTACAGCAGCAAGGACACTAATACTACATTGTAAACGACCTGAGATTAAGCCATCACTTAGAAGTAGAATACCCTGGGCACAGACCGACCATAAAAGCAGTCTAGGAAGGAAGAGCTCATGGGGAAAGGCTGAAGGTTATAAAACCCAGAATAGCTGAGAAGTAAGAGGCACAGTTTCATGGTAGGAAAGGTGGATAATAAGCACCCTTACCCTAGAACTTTCAGAAGAGGCTATTTTTCCCTTTTCATACATAAAAAGGTTCTCAGGAGTCTACATTAATTTGGTGCAATGAAAGAAACAACTGTACAATACTGATCTTAATCATCACACATATTATTCCTTGACATAAGTGACTGCTGACACAAAATACAAAATAAAGCCCCTTAACTCACAGTGTATTACTTTTAAAAGTAACAGGTTTGGGTATAACTCAGTGGAAGAACACCCATCTGACAACAGCCATAGCCCTGGGTTTCGACTCTAGCACCAAAACAAAAACAAAAACAGAAACGAGCAGAACAACAACAACAACAAAAAGTCCAATTCCAAATTTTAACTGCTTTCAAACCATAATAAACATCATTTTCCATCTGGATACCCATCAGAAAACTTTAAAAGCCTTTAAGTACAAAAGGTAAATTAAAGGAATATGACATCCTTAGTATCTGTTATCTATAAATCAATAGATTTTCAGGGCTAATTCAGGTCACAGTCTTGATTACGTTTGCAGATATAAGAACTACGATGGAACAGGTCTTAGTTTTTTATCCCAGGGTAATTACACAATCACGATGTCAAATCATATTTTGTCCTAATGAGTAGTGATGGAGTAAGTCAGGAACCCACACCACTATTTTTACAAAATGTTTTCCAACGTTGAAACCATACTTGCTTTGCATTCCTTTATTTTTGCTACTATGACTAGCAAAAAAAAATTCAGGCTACGTTTCAGGCAACCTAAATGGAAATCTATTTACCATCTTTTGCAAAGTTGCCCTTTCTAAGGGATGTGACGTTAACTCACAGAACTGAGCAATGATCTGCTTCAAATACAGCTGGCTCTGACAGGAAAACCTGGCCCAGTATTAACCCTTCATTTCTTAGCTTCAACACATTTTTTGCCCCAACAGGGATCCTATGTTACACAAGGACCCAGATTTTTATTATTCCCAATATGTAAAACCAGGGGCTGTATATATAGTATCATATGGGTCTAAATACATAGTTTAGCACTGGAAGGTAGGAAAAGGGAAAAATCCACTTCTTTCCCTTTTCACGTCTCCTCTTTAGAGATAATTCTCTGTGCATGAAGTTCAAGTACAAATACACAATCATGAATGTTCACAAGTGTCTAATTTGGAGTCAAATGATATTATCATGCCAATCACATTCCATGAGCAACACGATCCTGTCCTCAAATAATATAATATTTCTTAGAATAGTTCAAATTTTTCTCAATAATTGGCAATTACTCTTCCAACTTGGCTACCAGCCTAAAACATCCTTACAATCATAGAATTTGCCCCAGGGTTAAAAGCCAGCCACCCACGTTTGAAACATTTATGTCTGAACCTGCAATTTGTTGGCCACCCACACTAGCTCATTAAAATGTTGGAACTGAATTTGCTTTACCAGCTTAATTATCAAAGTCAAGAAATCCATTTCCCAAAACACTGAATTAGGGGTAGAGTTCCCTCTCAACAGAAACAGGAAGACAAGAAAGAAAGAGAACAGAAGGAAAAAACAGAAACAAAGCTTTTGTAAATAAGTAAGGGGAGAGGGGTTGAAGGGGAAGGTTAAGGAAAAGAAAAAGCAAGATAGATCATATACAGGTACAAGTTCTCTATGATGAATGTTATCATTATGGATATCGAAAATGAACCAATAAATGTTTTGCTTAAAAAAAAGAAATAGGAAGGCCGATGTTTTACCCCCTTTTTGTATTCCTTCAAACATTTGTCTTTTTCCAACTGTAGTGAGATTAAAACTATTCTCTTCACAGTGACTGCCTAACCCAGCACAGGCCAGGTGTCACCCGGACCCTAAGTCTACACCTGAGTAAATGAAATGTAAAATTTATTTCAGGACCCTGAAATATATCCCTGCTTCAGGTTCTTGCTTCTTTAATCTTCTGTCCTGAAGCGATTCCATCCTGGATCTTTTTAATTTTTGTAGCTATTGGAAACATACTTTTAAAATATACTTGCGAGGGCCAGAGGGTTAGCTCAGTGGTTCCGGCGCCTGCCTCGCAAGCGCAAGGTCCTGAGTTCGATCCCCGGTAACCACATATAATGCTGGGCATGGAGACACGCCCACCAATAATCAATGCCGCATATCACAATGCCGGACGTGGTGGCTCA